>JAMXDD010000009.1:33888215-34189663 GCA_024733475.1 Syzygium grande
AAGAAGAAGCAATGATAAGAGTTGGTGGGGAGTCGTGGGGCTGGTCAGCAACAGCATGGGAAAGTCGGGAAGTCAGCAAGCGTGGAGGAGGAGGGAAGTCAGCAGGTCAGCAACGCACATGCAAAGGCAGAAGCGGTATGCGAAGGAGCATGGGGCTGCATGGGTCAATGGTAAGCAAAACACACGTGAAGGTGCAGCAAGAACAGAAACACGTGAGGCAGTCGTAGTGAAGGAAAGAGAGGAAGTCATGGAGAGAAGGGTCAGCCGGGCGGGGGGGTTTCGGGAGGACGGAGGAGAAGAGAGAGAGAGAAGAGAGAGAGGGGGGAGGAAATTAAAAATTATACTTATTCTTATATTAAACATAAACCGAGGGTCCAAATTCAAATCCGAAAATTGCTTATCGATCCTAAATAGGCCTCGACATAAAAAGGGACAAAGGCCAAATTAATGAAACCAAATTTTACGAGGGGTCTACTAGTCCAAATTAGCACCTAGTCCAAAAACTCTAGCTTTTCCATTATTCACGACAACCTAAATCTGGCCACCTTAATGTCGACACCGTCAATTTATTTAGATCACGAAACTCCGAAAATTGTTGATAAGTTCAGGGGTCTAAATAACGGTAAAAATTTGATCGAGTGCGATTCTAGCGAAATCTCTAGTTTAAAATAATTATCGAGAGTGATCAGTTCTCGGCGAGATTCTACTATAAACACACCGACAAATCACGCGTTTTATAAACCCCAAAAATAGATCAAAAATCCGGAATGTTACATAACCTAAAAGGGACATTCAAGTCAATCATCGTTTGTTGTCTTTAAACATTTATTTGTGATGTCTAAACAACTTGTATAATTTAAAGAGAAAGGCAAGGAACGGTGCTTTCAATTTTTCCGTTTTTGGTACAATCAACTACAAAGACATGCAGATGCAACTTGTGCATGGTTTTGATGCCTAAGGGTGGGATATATTAAAGGCTCATGGTCACCACCTTAACAAATAAGAGATTCCATTCAATAGGTACATGACCTAAAGTGATGGAATATTATTTCATCTTGGTGATTGGTATGAATAAAGACTATCCCATGGGCAATTGGCCCATAGTGTTGGCTAAATTCAAAGCTCTTAATGGTGATCCTAATTTGTAGTCGGGGGTTGGGCCACGGGCAATGTGTGCGGTGTGTGTAGTGCTAAAGGCGATTTAAAAGCATGCACAACAATTATAACTAATCAACACTTAAAATATAATTATATCACGCTCATCTCACACCTCCTTGCAAAAGAAGCGATTAAACAAAGACTACACCCTTTATACCTCCCACCTACAAAACCATTTAACACAATCGTTAGTGAGTACCTCGAGTCTTCACGTTTATACTAAAGGTTCATGGTCACCACCTTAACGAATAAGGGATTCCATTCAATAGTTCATGACCTAAAGTGATGTAATATTATTTCGTCTTGGTAATCAGTATGGATAAAGACTATCTCATGGGCAATCACCCCATAGTGTCACCTAAATTCATACCTCCTAAGGGTGATCCTAATTTGTAGTCGGGGTTGGGCCCGAGTAGTGTGTGCAAATTGTGTAGTGCTAAGGCGATTTAAAAAGCATGCACAATAATTTATAACCAATCAGCACTTCAAATATAATTATATCACACTCATCTCAACACCTCCTTGCAAAGAAGGATTAAACAAAGACTACACCTCTTACATCTCCCACCTGCAAAATCATTTAACACAATCAATAGTGGGGACGTACCTCGAGTCTTCACTTGCGTGGAAAACACATGCATATCGTTTTAAACTAGGCCTAAGTTCACTAGATATTCCCCAGTGGTGTCGCCAAACCTATCGTGACTGCACTTTTTCGTACCCAACCGCACTAGGAGGTATTTTTCGTTCATTTTGAATGATGAGATGTTTTATTATTAAACAACCGAAGGTCTTCCTCTTACCATACCTAATGAGACAAGGGTACTTGTTATTTTGTTTTTGTTTAGCCTATGTTTTGTTTTGGAGTTGCCACTTGTCCTTAACAGTTGACTAAAAACATAATCGAGATAGGGAGAACTATCCCGATTTCTATGAACTAGAAATTTCATGGGTAAGGAGAGTTGGTTATGTTAACGATCCCGATTCAAAGTCCGTAATGCCCTTTCGATACCTAAAGCGATTCAAAATGTCTAACGTGTCATGCGATTTCTCGAGGCCTATCCACTAATCCTAACCATTCTAAAGCGAGGAGGAATCAATCAATAAGGAAATGCGCAACCAATTCAAATCACATCTGAGAAATTTAAAACGTCAACATCCGAGAATTTTAAAATTCATGTCAATGAGACATATAGAGAATTAATGTTTGTGGTAGGAGACTAATTACTTAAGCGTCCTTATTATGAGACATTACACATCATGAAAACTTGACTTCATTCCTGAACTAATCAGTCAAAAGCATCATCAAAATGAATTTTTCCGCAGTAGTTGCACCATAAAAATAAGCTCAGGGTCTGGCTCCTTCATAGTTACAACTTCACTCTATCTAGTTGAGTAACTAGCGTATCAAATCAGAAGATGAACCAGAGTAGGATGCCAGATTCCTAGACATAGTATTAAGCGTAGATGCAATGATAGGTGAAGCCTCACTATTTGGCGCTCACCGATGTCTCAGTTGCATGGCTGTTCTTTGCATCTCAATCTCGCTCGCCGCAAACCTCCACCTAGTGTATTTACCGAAAAACAGCCCCATCTCCTCCAGCGTCCGCCCCTTCGTCTCTGGCATCAACTTGTAGATGAACAAGAATGCCGAGATCGCAATCGCCGCTAACAAGAAGGCGGTCCCACCAAGGGTGATCGCCTGGTACAGTTGAAAGAACTTCATGAATAATATTAGGCTCACCGCTTGGCTCACGGTGACACCGATGGCGCCCCCTGTGCCCGCATCCTCAGTGGGAAGATCTCTGAGGTATACACCGTCGTGACTGGTCCCATCCCAACCGAGAAAAAGACCACATGGAATAGCACCGAGACGATGCTCATGGCCACCGCCCTCGTAGGCTTTGTGTTGCTTTGGTCGATGAATGTAAGCCACACGTTCAAGGGAGGCCAGTGATACAATCATCCCGCTTATACTGAACAATAGCAACGGCCGCCGCTCAATGCCGTCAATGAGGAAGGCAACGACGGGGATGAATATTGTCTTCAGGATGTCAACTGCCAAGGTCATGGGCAGCTTATCGCTGGAGGAGATGACTTCAGCCTTCTCGAAAATGAAGAGTACGGTGTCAATAGCAAAGACCTGTTGAAAGAAGTGGATGACACCGACGCAAATAAGCATGTGCCGCACGGACGGGGTCAGTGGATGAGGAAATCCCGCCATACGCCCTCACAGATGCCCAACGTGGTGACATTGACAACAGCCTCATTGCAGTGCTCGGGGAGGCCGGCAGCCCGCTTGATGTCGGTGAATCGGAGCACAACCTCCGGCGTTGGAGCCGTGGGTCTTGGCGAGGATCAACTCTGCATCATCCAGGTGACCCTGCATGATGAGCCAATGGGGGACTCCGGCATGTCGAGAACCCTAATGGCGAGCAAGACCAAGGAGATTACTCCCAGGCCAAGGATGACACTCCATCCAAGGTTGAGGTGGAGGTTGGAGAAAAAATAGTTGAAGATGTAACCGAGGATGGTACCGACGTTGATGAACATCTGAACACCGAAACGACATAAAAAAGTAATCACTTTTCTAAATTTAATTTTCCCACGAAAATGCTGGTTCAACATGAAAAAGATAATTTGATAACAATAAAAGAAACGATAAAAGACGCGACAAAAATAGGTGAAAAAAAGGAAAGGAAAGGATTGAGTACCTCAGGGAATGAGGTTAGGTTGCCGCGGGAGAAGGCAGGGGATACCTCGGCAATATAGACAGGCACGATCGAGGACGTAGCCGACACTGATATTGGCTATAAAGTGGCCTATAAGGAAGACGGCGTAGCAGGGGACAATGCCCGTGAGGAGGGGCCCGATGGACAAGATGACCCCGCTAACACGATTGTGTAGCGGCGGCCTTCAGGTCAGCGGTCCACCCGCCATCGCTGACCCAAGGAGCGATGACACTTTGAAAATCCCCATCAGGTTTTCAAGCTGAACGTCGGTCATATTCAAGTCCTGTTTTATATGTACCGCTGACCCCTCATCACTTTTATGTCTGCCAAAATTTGGATGAAATAGGAAAATCTTATTTGTCATCACAACATTCCCAAGTAAACACCGAGCAGAATGGAGGTGAGTCTTCCCATGCTTCACAAAGTTGGACAAATAGAGAGAGAGAGAGAGGACTTACAAACACCGAGCAGAATGGAGGTAATGGAGGCCACCATGGTGCATTTTGAGGCGTAATTGTTCCCACGGGCCATTGAGAGAGGATTTTTAACGAGGCGGCAATCAAACTAGAAAGCTGATGTCCTGGAGGCGTAAACTTCTCAAACTCCTTGACAGAGGATTTTTTGTGAGGTCAGTGATGCATATTTTGGGGCTCTCTATTGTGGTTTTCTCGGTCGCAAATCTTATGACCCCGGTGAGCAGTGACGGAAAGCAAGCAATGGTGGGTGCTTCTGGTGTTCGTCCCCGGAGCTCTCGGTGGTGTCTTCCTTGGGTAAAAATGTCGTCCGTCTTTTCCTCCTCTCCGTGAATGAACGAATGTCCCTTCAGATCAACTTTCCAGCAGCAGTTATGTTTGAGGTATCCCAGATGAGCTTTCTGGAAGATTTTGTTGGTGTCAGTTGTCACGTTGTTTATATTTGGCAAATCAGGCCGAACGCCAGTTAAATCTAATTGAATTAAGGAGAATGAGAAACTAACATAGCTATTATTGGGAGGGCGCATATTGACCACCCCCCAAATTGCAAGAGAAGCCGGACAACTTGCTTTGCCGGTTTCTCTTTGGTTATTCATTCTACGAATGCCATCCGTAAGGAATGCCCGACACCACAGCAGGAAGTTCTCCCGCTGCCATCTATAGGTGGTCCATCATTACTAATCTTTCTCATTTACTATATCATATCTTTCATACTAACTGCCGCTAAAAGAAAATATTTCATGTTACACTTCCATTTTTTTCCTGCTTGTTGGTAAAACTAAAATATTTCGGTACAAAATAAGTCACCTACACGTGGACAATTAATGGAAAAATCACTTCAGTTGGGAACTGTGAATGAAGAGAAAATAATATTCTGTTCATTCACAATTCCTAACAGTATTAGAGCCAAGTCACTTGACCCATCGAGTTTACTACATAGTGGCCGCCACTATGCCAGCCGCACCGGCCGTATCGCTACTGACTCTCCACCAAGACTGAAGCTTTTAGTTGTTGTTAGGTACAATTCCAATGCCCATTTCGAAAGATCGTAAGCAACATTAGACTTGCCGCCCGCAGGCGAGCAAAATACTAAAATTTCATCGCCAACGAACACCAGGCGCCGCCACACTTGCCATCTCCTCTTTGACCCGGTGTCGTGACCTACCCCTCGAGGGGCCACCTCGGGTGTAGATTTAGAGGTAATTGCTCATGGAAATGTTCCAAATTGCATATTCAAAAGATAGCTCAAAAAGTGTCATTCTTTTCTTCATCCATAGGGTCCATTAATCATGAGCGTGGATTTTCCCTCAATCCATATGTGACATTCGGATTTTGACCCAATTTTGGGATTTATAAAAGCGATTTGTCAGTGTGCTTATAGTAGAATCTCGCCCGAGAACTGATCACTCTCGGTTATTATTTTAAACCAGAGATTTCGCTAGAATCGCACTCGATCAAATTTTTGTCGTTATTTAGACCTTGAACTTGGCAGTCAATTTCCGGGAGTTTCGGGACGAAATAAATTGGACGGTGTCGATATTATTGTGGCCAGTGTCGAGATTGTCAGGAATAGTGGAAAAGTGGATTTTTGAATCGGGTTAATTTGGACTGGTAGACCTCCCTCGTAGAAGCGGTTTGGGTTATTTTATTTTGGCCGTATGCCTAGAATATTGTTGGGATTTTGCGGGGACCGTTAGGCCTTTTTTTCCCAATTTAAATCGGGATTTGTCGGACTGATTTTTAGGTTTAAACCGTGTCCCTTGGTTGGCGCTTATAAAATATTAATCAGTCTTTTCCCCTTCCTCTTCTCTTTTTCTCTCTCCTCCCTCTCTGAGGGGCGTCCCATACGCGCATCTCTCTCTCCTCCTTCTCTCTCTCCCTCTCTCTCTCTCTCTCTCTTTTTCCCCCCTCTGCCTTTGCATTCCCTATGCCGCGCGTCCGTCTTCCTTCCCGTTACGCCATGCGAGACCAACGCCCCTCCCTCTTCTCTCTCCTCTCTCCTCCTTCTTTCTCTTCTCCTTCTCTTCTTCTTCCTCGCTTCTTCTTCTTCCTTATTGCGTCCGCTCCTATACGCTCAGCCGTTTCTACCAGCCCGGTCGCCCTCCGCCTCCGCCCGGCCGGCCTATCAGCCTCGCCGCTCGACCGCCGTGCAGCGTCGTTCAACCGTCGCTTTATCACCGGCGCCCAAAGCGCCGCCCGCGAGCGTCCACGGCACCGTTAAATTAGTGCCCTTGGCTCGTCGTGCGACGCCCGGCTACCCGGCGGCTTCGTAAGCCAACCCAGCGTCGTCAGTCGCCACCGTGCCGCCGATCGCCGCCGCCCCTCTCCCCCGTGGCCGCCACCAACCCCCTCTCTTCCTCTGTTTTCTCTCTCGATCCTTTGCACGGCCGTCGCCACGTGAGCCGCCCGCCCGTGCAGGCTGCTTCTTGCCCTGCGGCGACGTTACTGCTTGTTCCGTCCAACTCGTCGTCGCCCGTCCGGCCACAACTCCGGCGACGTTGCTGCTGTTATTCTCCTCTATCTTTTTCTCCCCCTCCGCCCAGACCAGCACCGCCGCCGCCCCTACTCCGAGCTTCGTCGCCCGCCGCCACGCCTCGGCCCGACCGTCGCCGCCGTTGGTCCTTCCTCCCCTCACTCTCCCTCTCCCGGTCTCTCTTCCTCCCCTTGTTCGGCCGTAGGAGGCCCCTTCGCGAGGCCGGTGGTGCCACCGAGGCAGTCCCGCCACCGACCAACCGATCGCCCGGCCTTGCCGAGCCGCCCGAGCCCGCCCGCCCGTTCCGTCCATGTGCATTTCGGCCGATCCTCGCTCACCGCGGTGAGCATCGCATTCATCGCCGGCGTGCATATTCCGCGAAGATTGTTCACCCGGCGAAGCCTTTGTTCACCGGGGCCCGTTATTGTTCATCCGCCATTTTAAGCGTAAGACACCCGGTGAGTTTGACCCTAAACCCTAATTAGGATTATTTGCATTTTTAGACAAGTTTAGGGGTTAATTAGGGTATTTTAGGGGTTAAATTGTGAATGTGATTAGGAATTATAATTGTGACCAATTTGGTGGATTAGTATGATTAATTAATGGAGGATTAGTGGCCCGAGTGGCGCGATAAGTGGACTGGACAATTTGGATTAAATCGGCCCAAGTTCGGAAATGTTCGGGTTTAATATGTGGATTATAGTGCGCGCCATATTTTGATTTTGTGGTGGTCAATTAGAACAATATTTGAGGAGTATAGTTGAGCCTCTTGATGACAATTATTGGCCTAGAATTTGTGGTTTAGTGACTGGCCGCGATTGGACTAGATTGGATTTGATTTGGGCAAGGCGCGATAAATTTGAGGTTTAGCCGTGAAATTTCTGGGAAAGATTGCACTGTGTAATTGACTGGCTATTTGAGCCTTGGTTGTGGGTAATTTGATGATGCCATGTCGCGTGTCTAGCGGGACTAGAAATGGATTAGCCTAGTGGGGCTCGAATATGTGTCACGCCCGCACTTCTCGGTGCGCCACATCCCTCGCAGAGGTCGATTCGTATCTGACGTCCGGGGACGCGTCGCCGACCCAAACCAAAACACAGAGAATTAAAACACATGCGGAAGCAATTAAAACCACCGTACAAAGATAAGCGTATAACCGGGGGGTAACTTTGAAATCCATACTTGTATTAATACTGGAAATCCTTTACAAAATCCAAGTACAGCCCAGTACCAAAAATCAAAAGGATTTCAAGGCCGCTACAACTAGCCGGGGCTTCTCCCATATATTGCATCAGACACCTGTCATCCTCAAGGCCGAGGATCCGAAAAGTCGGTTTACAACAACCGTGAGAATAAATCTCGAGTAATTCCCTAAACCTAAACTAGGCTAACATGCACCTCGACAAGTACTAAACAGCACAACATACACATAAAACTGACTCAGGCCCTCGGGCCTAAATCTAATCTCGCTAGACCCTGCAGGTTAGGCGTCAAATCAACAAAAACAGCCACGCGGCAGAATATAAACACAGCACGTACACGTGCATTTCTATGTCCCCACGCATGCTATGCATATGCTAGTGCTCGCACTCATACTCATGCCTCATCAATGCAATATCGCACACTTGCACACTAGCACTCAGCCATTTCTCAATTTCTTCTCCGACCAGCGTTAAGCGCGCCGAGGTCCGACCAGCGTAACACGCGTAGGTCTATTTCTTTAATCACAACACTCCGTGGCCCGCGTTAAAAGCGCCTCGGACTGGCCCGGTGTCTCTGGCCAGCGTCAAAAGCGCATCAGGCAACACGATCTCCTCACGAACGAGCCAGCGTAAAGCGCATCAGGTTGGTCTCTTTCTTTAATCACAACACTCCGTGGCCAGCGTTAAAGCATCGCTGGCCCGGTGTCTCTAGCCAGCGTCAAAACGCATCGGCGCAACACCGATCTCCTCACGGGCGAGCCCGTAAACGCGCGCATCAGGTTGGTCGTCTTCGGGGCCCTTGCCGGGCATCGTCCAGCGTAACACGCATCAGGGCGGCATACCCAGCGTAACCGCATCGAGGCGAAATGTGATCCGCGAACATACAACCAATTATTATCAGAATCCCCGCATAACACGCATCAGGGCATTTAGGTGATCACAATGCACGTGTCATTCAAGCATACTTGTGAATGCACATGCCGTGCCAATGCTCGTGATGCACATCCATGGCCATGAAATTCACACTTGGGCAATTCACAATATTCAATTTCATAAATTAACATGCACACTCAAACAATCAAGTTCAAATCAGCCATAGCATCAAATCAAAGACACACTACCATGCACAATTTCACATCTTTGGGTCAACAAGCATTCGTGCATTCGAGGTCCACCAAATTAATCCATTTCTAGTCCCGCTAGACACGTGACATGGCATCATCAAATTAATCACTAATAAGGCTCAATTAGCCCGTCAATTGCACAGTGCAATCCTTCCCAGAATTTTCACGACTAAACCTCAACATAATCACGTCTTTCCCAAATCAAGTCCAGTCGTGGCCAGTCACTATACCACAATTTCTAGGCCGATAATTGTCATCAAAATACTCAATTATACTCCTCAAATATCATTCTAATTGATCACCACAAAATCAAATACAGGACGCGCTATAATCCACATATTAAATCCAAACAATCCCGAACTCGGCCCGATTTAGTCCAAATCGACCGGTCCATTCATTGCGCCTCTCGGGCCACTAATCCTCCACTAATTAATCATAGTAATCCACCAAATCGACCGCGATCAAACTCCCTAATCAATGCCACAATTTAACCCCTAAATTAACCCCTAAACCGGTCTAGAAATGTAAATTATCCTAATTAGGGTTTAGGGTTGTACTCACCGGGTGTCCCACGCGAAAAAAAATGGGCGAGCGGGCGATTCGGTTCGGGTGAACGGTACCCGGCGTGAAGCGATTGCCTCGCCCGGAACGATTGCCTCGCCCGGAATAGTGTTTTCCGGCGATGAGCAAGCGGCGGGCGGCGGCATTTACTCGACGACGACTCCGGCGAGGGCCCTCCTCGGCCAAAACAGGGGGGAGAGAGAGAGGGACCGGGAGAGAGAGTGAGGGGGAGGAATGGCAGGACCGGGCGGCGGGCGACGGCCGTATTGAGGCGGGCGACGGCGGCGAAGCGGCAAGCGGCGGCGAGCGGCGGGCGGCGTGGCGAAGCCACGGGCGGCCGGGCGCTGGTGGCAGCGACGGACGTGGAGCTTGCCGCTGCGCGGCGCGCTGCGTGGTGGGCAAGAGAGAAGGGGCTGGCGGGCGACGGGCCGGCCGAGGCGGAAGGCGGCGCGACAAGACCGGGCGGGCGGCGGTGATTTAGCGGGGCGGCGGCGCCAGCGGGCGGGTCCGACGAGGCGCTGGCGAAGGTGAAAGCGTAACGCCGGGCGTAAGGTTTTTGCAGGCGCCGGGCCCGGGAAGGCCAAATAAGGAGGAAGGAGGAGGCAAGCAGCCGGGCGGGCGGCGGTAAGGCGGGCGGAGGCCGGGCGACACGGCGGAGGCGCGTGTCCAAGTGAGAAGTGAGGGCGAAGGTATCAGAACGAAGGTAGACGCTCCCACGAGAAGAAGAGAGAGAGAAGAGAGAGAAGAAAGAGAAAAGAAAGAGAAGAAGGAGAGAGAGTCCTGACAGAGGGGAGTGGGGGACGTGACCGGGCGTAGGTGGGGGCGCGCAGGGTATCCGAGGGAGAGAGAGAGAGAGAGAGATATTTTGAAAAATTTATACAAATTAAAATATTACACACAAACCGGGGGTCCAATTTCAAAACGGAAAATTGCCCACTAATCCCGAGTGAACCTCGCAACTAAAAAGGGACAAAGGTCAAATTAATTTGACCAAATTTTTACGAGAGGTCTACTAGTCCAAATTTGCACCCGGTCCGAAAACTCCAACTTTTCCATTAATCCTGACAATCTCGAGCATCGCCACATTAATGTTCGACATCGTCCAATTTATTTTCGACTAAACTTTCAAAATTGATCGGCAAGTTCAGGGTCTAAATAACGACAAAAATTTGATCGAGTGCGATTCTAGCGAAATCTACGGTTTAAAATAATAACCGAGAGTGATGGGTTCTCGGGCGAGATTTTACTATAAGCACACGACAAATTATGCATTTTATAAACCCCAAAAATCAGTCAAAATTCGGAATGTTACAATATGCGAGTGCTTGTTGACCCGGTTATGTGAATTTGTGCGTGGATAGTGTGTCAATTTGATGCTATGGCTGATTTAAATTGATTGTCTGATTTGGGCATGTTAATTTATGAATTTGAATATGCGCGGTACAAGTTGAGTATGTTGCATCGTAATTCGCGCATGTGGATGCCCAAGTGTGAACTTTATGGCCATGGGTGCACATATCAAGCATTGGCACGGCATTTGCATTTATAAGTGTGCCCGAGTGACATGTGCATTGTGATCACCTAAATTGCCCTGATGCGTTTTACGCGGGGTTCAGATAAAATTGAGGTTTGTGAATGTGTGATCACAATAAACCCTGATGCGTGTTACGCGGGGTAGTGAACCCGTCGAGGCGTGTTTCCGCGGGACGATGCCCGGTTTACCGGAAGATGACCAACCTGATGCGTTTTACGCGGTAATGTGTCATGAGCCCGGCGCGTTTTACGCGGGCCGCAGATCGATCTCAAGTGATGGACCTGGCGCGCTTTACGCTGGTCGGACCTGATGCATTTAACGCCGGAGGAGAAATTGAGAAATGGCTGAGTGCTAGTGTGTAAGTGTGCGATAATGCATTGATGAGGCATGAGCATGAGTGCGAGCACTAGCATATGCATAACATGCGTTGTGACATAGAAATGCGCGTGTATGTGCTGTGATTAAATTATGTCGTGTAGCTACTTTTGTTGATTTGACGCCTAACCTGCAGGGTCTAGTGAGATTAGATTTAGGCCCGAGGGCCTGAGTCAGTTATGTGTGTATTATGTGTTGTTTAGTACTTGTCAGGAGGTGCATGTTAGCCTAGTTTAGGTTTAGGGAATTACTCGCTGAGATTTATTCTCACGGTTGTTGTAAAACTGACTTTTCAGATCCCCGACCTTGAGGGCGACAAAGCGTACTAATGCATTTTGGGAAGAAACCCAGCTAGTCGTAGTGGCCTTGAATCGTTTTTTGATTTTTTTTGGTATTTGGGCTGTATTTGGATATTGTAAATGAATTCCAGGTCTTAGTACAAGTATTGATTCGGTGGTTACCCTTAGTTATCGTTTATCCGTATGCGGGTGGTTTTAATTACTTCCACATGTGCTTTGAATCTCTGTGTTGGGTTTGGGTCGGCGACGCGCCCTAGGACGTCAGACACGAATCGACCTCTGCGAGGGATGTGGGCGCACCGAGAAGTGCGGGCGTGACACCATACCTCCGCGACATGGGATTATTTCTTATGTTCATGTCAATTAGAAGTCGCCACTAGCCTTTTGTCAAAGGACGGCTAGAATACTTAATTGAAAGCGGGGAATTTTGTTTTGATTTTTACCGAACTAGAGATGTCTAGGTTTGGGGATTAAGTTACGTTAATGTTTCCACTAATGCCCTTTCGATCTACTGCTCACCTGTTTGGTTGTTATCTAAATGGCCATACATTTGTTTTTACCATTTTCATGTCAAAGTCCTAATTTACTAAGTGTCCGTGCATCTTGTTTTTTGTGTTTTTTCATTTAGGATTCTAAACTAATCCTAAGAAGATAAAAATTAACAAGCAATGCATTGAAATGATGGAGCATAAAGTAAACACTCAATAAAATTGGGCGAGCTAATCTCCACCCTCAAGGTCCTCGGCCAACTCTATGGACTGCCTTGGTGATGTCGGTTTTATTGAACTCATACATTCCAAAAAGTAACGTGCAAGCATACAATCAAAAAGCAAGGCAATGACATCCAATCATCAAAGCATTGAATTGGTCTAGAGGTTGGTCTTTGCCTTTCATATATTTTGATCACCCAACCACTTAATCAACTAACATTGACCGATTAATGATTAATGATAATCGGCCACCATTTGTATTTATAAAGCGATAGTCGATATCACTTAACCCCTAAAAGGTCGAGTCTAAGTATCCACCACAAGCTACCTACTGAACATGCATCGATACTAAACATTCATCTAGCAAAAACATGCATAAGCAAGAAATTAAACACACAATCAGGCCAAGTGACACCGTTTCTCAATCAATCACATAAAGGAAGTGAGCCTTATGAGGATCACTTATTCAATTACAGTTCAGTTTAGATTCAAGCAGGTTCTGTTTGGACCTAATTGAATTAATGTATGAAGTCCGATTGACATGGTTCAAGCATCTTAAAAGAAGCTTAAGGCGTGAGGATCAAAGTTCATGAATATTATCTTTTTCTTTCTGGCAAAAACAAAGCGTGCAAGCTTAAAAGTAGATGGAAAATGCTGAAAAAAAAAAAAGTGATAATATTCATTGTTGGATTTTGTATTCGAATAAGTCATAACTGTGGAGAAAGGTTCGTTAATCTCTACTTCTTTGGAGTTGAATTTTAGTTTGTATCTATATAATTTAGGCATATAATGCTTAACCTTTTTTTTTCCTAATCTCGTTCGGATGGATGGAGTTAAGTATTGAAAACAACTTCACTATTGAAAATAATGGTGATGATGAAGGCGAGATGATCGATGCAACCAAAGATGCTACTGATGAAAGTGTCGTGACACCATAGAACATGAGAGTTTTTTTCATCTACTAAATTTAAAAAAAATTATGTAATGACATTAACGATTTCTTTTTGGTAAGTGATAATATTTTTCTACTTGTAATTATTTATATTTAGGTATTTAATTTATTTTTAATTTCTTCATATTCAAGAAAATTGATTCAGCGGGACCTCTTACGATTTTGTCTCTCAATTTGAGCTTATGATATGAAAAGATAAAAGTAAAAAATAAAAAGAAAAGGAAAAGGAAACGGAAACGTACGTTAAAGTATCTAAACCGGTTGAGGAAGTTGACTGGTTTCCTCAAAACATGTTTGTGGCTTACCTTTGATCGTCAGATCGTCACTTTGTGAAGGACGGTTATGCTGGCCACTCCCAAGGTAGATAAATCAGACCGTTCGCTATGATAGTTTGAATTTAACTGAGTCACGTGATCGTTAGTTTGTATGCACTTGACTAATATCTAGACTTGAAAATAATCGACCCGACCACTGAAGTCATTTCCAACATTCTGGTGACATACATGCAGAGGTGTAGAGAAATATCCGACGATGTTGCTGACGACGCTAGGAGAGAGAGACGATTGTAAATGAGTTTTACGTATAATAATTTATATAGGAGTCCTGCGAAGTTAAAACATAAGAAATCTCGATTAAATTGAGTTTGAAGTATGAAGTAAAAAGCAAAGATATGTTATTTGAGAATATCAGGCGACAATATAAATGCAATGCAGCCATAAGGACTCTGATTGTACTTATAAATTTAGTAGTTAATTAAGATATGTGGTGGACAGTTTATAAATAAACATGGAAACTAAATACTTACAATGGAATGAAAATTCCGAGTTCCATAAGAACTCATGTTTGGTCTGAGTGAAAGTAAAAATTTAAGCAAAATATAAAGTTTTCATATTTACTATAATACAAAACAAAAATTTCCGTTTACTTTTAAGGATTTGGATCTTTTTTTTCCCCAAATAGTTCAAATTACTTATTTTCCAAATTTCATATCCATGGATTAATGGGAAGTTTACAATACTGTTCTATCTCTCGTGTGTTTGAATATAAACATTTGAATGATTTCTATCGTATGATAACATTCACTTGCAATTTCATATCTTGAAATACTTTATCTTTCTTCATAAACCTAATCTTTGGATTTCATAGTTTCGCCAATAATTCAATTTTTGTTTTAATGATTCGGGTATGTCATAATCCGGTGGTTTTGTTCAAAATTTCAAATGACAATTTCTGACACATGCAACATACACGAGCATTTGCTAGTATACTTGAGCAAAAGTGAAATTTCGCATTAAAAGTTAGAGAAATGAAATGGTGAGAAACATCCAAGTTATATCAATTTTCTTGGGGGCATAAGTTATATCACTTATTTAACATGCCAGGAGATTGATAAGCCGTGCCCTCCTGAGAACATTTCTGAATTATTTATATGGAGCATAGTCTCGATATTTGTCACTTGCTAGAACGATTGGGACAAAGAACAAGTATAAAAAGAAGAGTCGTGATAGAGGAGCCAATTAAACTAAATGCTCCACCGACCCAAAGAAGAAAACAAACTAAGTACTAGGAAAATTGGGAAACCGACCGAAGTGGAAACTGGAAAGTGCCGGATAGACAAATATTTTGACTTTTAAAATAAGCACGAAACTGAAGAATTACTAGATGGCATATCGAGAGGGATACTTACAAATTTCAATAGTATTTCAGGATATTATATTTTCAAATAGATCTAAAAATTTATCAATGAAAGCGTACTTGTTGAATATAGTTGTGCAAGGAATACTTGAAACAAAGCTGGTGTAAATTTTTGAATGCATATTCTCGTATTTAATAGATGAAAACATTTGCGAGTTACAATTGTTTTAGAAAATCAGAACAGAACTTAAAATAAAATGCAATGTAAAATCATATTCGATGGCATGGCTTATTGACGACATTTACATTTGTAAAAGCACACATTCAATAGCATTTAGAAAGCTTATTAGTATCCACCACTCAATATGGAGGGGAATAATAAAGACCGTAGGAGTTACGTAATTGATCCTCCTTTGTTTGCAAATATTTGATGAAAAAGATCTTCAATTATTTAGGTGGCGTCTAAATTGTAGCCCCCCTTATGAATAATGCAGCAAAAAACAATTCTTATAATGAGTGGAAGACATCTTCAGATAACTAACGTTCTAATTTGTGTGTCTATATATATTGAAGTTCTTTTAATAAAAAGACTGATGGTTAAAACCATAGAGAGGGCGATATGACTCTTCTTCGGAAGATTTTCTTGAGGAAGAAGACCTTCAAATTACTGAAAATGAAATCTCTTCGGAATCAGAAGCTGAAGATCTCTCTCCCAATGAATCAACACCTAAAATAAACATGTTAACGAAAAAAACAAGAATTTCTTTTAAATACTGCAGATCGGATAATTGATCCTGAAGCTAAGAAAAATTATCTAGATAGACTCCAAGTCCTCTATGAAAATCACTCCAAGGCCAATACAACTTATAACCGCCTAGATATCCTTAACAGAAACAATAAAAATTCAAATTAGACCAATCAAAATTCTTTTTTATATATTGAGGGCGATAATGGTATCAGCAAATAATACTAGTTTTATTCCTACTTGAACTAATCCTATATGGTTTTAACTATCACAACAGTTAGTTTTGTATCTCCTAACCAATATTGCCCTTAGGATCTGGGAATCTATATAAAGAAATAATTTAAACTTAGAAACATTTAACAAACTTACGGAAAATTGGTTATAGATGTGATTTATACTAATCTTTTGAGGAAATATTCAAAGAAGTTTTCGATTGTCTAGAATCATTCATACAGAGACTTACTGAACATATTTTATTGTCTTATTTACAGAAACAATCAAAGTGATAAGATTCAAAGAATAAGAAATTTATGAAAAATTCAGTTGCAACTTTTAAAATAGTGGATATTATTGCCAAAGAAAAAGATTGTGGATATTGTTCCCAAATAAAAAATTAATAACTCAAAATTGAAAGTAAAAATTGAACAAAATATAAAGTTTTAATTTGTACTATAATACAAAGCAAAAATTTCCTTGTACTTTAAAGAATTTGGATCTTGTTTTGGCCGCATAGGTGAAAAACAATAACAATTAATGAGATAGAAAGAAAGAAAAAAGTACGCAAGTCTTTCCAAAGAAACCTCATTGCCCACTTTGCTAATTTCATAAGTAATGAACCATAGTCCAACCCAAGCCTAATTTATTGGAGCAACAATTTTTCTTAAGTTGAAAGCACCCTTGGCATAAAGTTTGTGAATGCCAAAGGATGAATCCTGCCAACCACAGGACAACATTACTTAACAGCATTAGTGTATGAATCAAGAGGAGTGATCTTTCGGTACTATGTTTAGGTGATACAAACATATATTTGTCTAGGTAGGGCAAAAGTGGGTAAAGGCTTCTTTATGTTTTTCAAGTTGTGTACATGCAAAAAAAAAAAAAAACATTACAACTCGGTGCTGTATTAATGTTGCTATGTGAATGTCAATTTTTTTTTAATGTACACTCATGTTGGCTTTTTTAATTTTGATGACTCTTTTAGGTTGTCATTGCATAGAACAATTAAGCATCGATTCCTGTAGAAACCTAATTTTGACTATTTTATCGGATCACTTAATGCATAAGAAATTGATCCGTAAATATATATATATATTGTTTGCATAGTTCGCATTTGCATTTCATTTAGGTCATGCATGGCACGCAAGTCACATGGCCCCCACACGATGCTATCACGAATCGATTCGCGTACAATTAAGGGCACTATGATCAACCGTCTCATCATTATTTCACACCTATTTGGACTAGGAAAAGGATTTCGGTGAAGATTTGAATGGGATGGTGAGTGGCTGAACTTGATCTTTAAGGAGACTATTGAATAGGAGATGATGCGTTTAAAATAAATAAACTTGATCTTTTAAGGAGAAGATGTGATCGCCTGGGGATTGAAAACTTAGAGATTAGATCGTGAGCGAGTGGTTACGTGAGGCCCTTATATCTATTCTTCAAACCATCTTCAAGACTAAAAACAGGCGTTTAAAACATATCGAAGCAAGCTCTATGGTTGCCCCTTGGCATTGCAGGAAAAATAAAGGAAGAAGACACGATGAATGGGGAAATTTAGATGGAAAATTTCAAGCGGTATTTTTCTAGATTATTGCATAAGCTAGTGACAGTGGATTGAATGTTGCATTCATGATTAGAAGAATGGGATAGTTATTTTCGGGATTATCTGATAGGAGATACCAAAATTAAGTTTTAAGTATCAAGTGTTAATGACAAATAATACATGACTTTTTAAATGCAATAACTTGTTATATGGAATTAGAGGGGCTGATGAAGATACCAAGGGATACATAATGCATGAATGATGAGTTCACACTTAAAAATAGAGAAATATCGTTTTAGGAAAATATGTTTCTATTTCTGACATATTTTCATGCAGATTCATTAATGGAGCGGCTATAGCCTTGAGAAATATAACTCTGGATGGGTAGTGTTGATTATATAAGTAAACTCAACCATGTAAGAATACCTAGATTTTCACAAACCCTATGTTTTTGATAGAACATATGCCACAGAATGACTTTGATAAATTGCCAATACTTACTTTGCAAATACCATTAAACACATCTAGCGACACTAGTGCCAATCAAATAGACCAACTAGAGATGATCAAGAACTCCAATCCTCAGGCGATCGAGGACCCCAATCCTTAGGTGATCAAGCACTCCGGTACTCAAGCGATCGATGACTCCGGGTCCTCGGGCAAGCCGTCCTCAAGGGAGTCCTCCTAGGAACCCTCTTGAGGCGATGAATGGTGAGTGAGGCACTAGTGCACATAGACAAGTGTAACAGTATAAATTTTAGGAGAAGTACACATAAGTGCCATAACTTGTGTCTGGCGATCACTTTGGTGCCATAACTTTTTTTCGGATCACTTTGGAGCCAACTTTTTAAAAAACGATCACTTTAGTGACTCGGCCAAAATTCCGCAAAAAAAAACTGACCTGGCATTTTTATTTAAAAAGAGTGTAGCGTGGATATTGGGTTCAACATTTGATGTCCACGTGGGCGAGCAAAACGACGTCGCTCAGTCCACTTGGACAAGAAGGACGACGTCGTTCCATTTAGGACAGCAAGCGATGTCGCTCGGTTCAAAGGTCTTAGCATCGCGTCGTTTGTCACACTTGCTCTGTCTCCCTCGTCCGATCGCCGCTCGCCCGCCGCTCATCGCCGTGCCGCCCTCATTTTCGCGTCGCCGTCGCCGCCGCCGTCGCCGTCACCATCACCGTCGCCGCCGCCATTGCCATCTCTTGCCTTCCCCTCGCGGTCGGTCGACGCCGCTCCCTCATCCCGTGGACTGAGCATCGCTTCGTCCCGCCGGGCGTCGATCTCGTCTCCGTGGCAAATTACGAAGGTTGGTCTTCAAATAAGGGCTATTAATTTCTATTTTGCTGAATTGATTGACACATTGTGCTTCATTGTCCTATGTTTCACTCAATTAATTGGTAGATTAGGGCTGCCTTGACAAATTAGGGTTTGAAGTAGAAAATTAGGGCTTGAACTTGCGAAATTGGGGCTCGAACTTGAAATTAGGTCTTGAACTTATGAAATTAAAGCTTGAACTTCATAAATTATGGCTAGTTGTTCGGATATTAGTGCTTGAAGTGGATTCAAATGTGTTGATGCCGAAGCTGAGTATATGCGATAGACTATGGTCCATGTGGGGACCTCTGTCATTGTCACCCATGTGGTACGATGGTGGCTTTTTCAATCTTGTCGACCATGTGGGGACCTTCATGTAAAGCTATGCTCTTTTTCCTATGTGGTGTGGTCCCAAAAGCTAAAATATTGAATTTTTGGCTTTTTCCTTCAAATGCAGGGTCGATATGGGGGATAAAGACACAATTATTGGCATTATTGTTCGCTATGGAGGAGAATTTGTCATCGGTACTGACGAGTGGGAATACTTTGGGGACTTGAAGGTACTGTTTATTTCGATAGAAGCAAGCCAGCATATATTAATCTCATGAGGGATATAGTTCAACAATTAAGATGTAAAATAGGAAGTTTACATTATTGTGTTCTGGAAGCAGCTTAAAGGACGGTATTAGAAACTTTAATGATGATAATGGTGTTAAGGATATCATCTACTATTATCTTCATGGAAAAGAAGCTGTTGTGTACGTTGAGTCCTATAGTGATGGTGAATCTGATGAAGGGGCTGAGGGAGGACACGTGGGGGATGGTGCTACTTTACCTAGTACTCAAGTTGGTGCTAGTTCTATTATAGATAAAGCTGGACATGAGAGGGATGAGAGGGAGGTAAGCCATGCAGCAAGTGAAGAGTTTCTTGGATTTGAGTTCACTTTGGATTGTCGTGGGAAGTTGCTGCATCTAGTGAATCGATGATGAGGGCGTGACAAATGTAAATTTACCAAGTGAAGATGACGATGAGGAACTTGCACAGTCAAGGCAAAAGCAAAGGGAATTTGTAAAAAAAATCAATAGCTGCACTTGGAGGATTGCATGAAGCTGAACCAGGACATAGCATTGATGGAGCTCCAGCTGAAGATAATGACACCGATTATGAAGAAAGTGGCTCGATGAACAGAATGATAATTCTAATAATCAGCATGAAGATGATGATCCCGTTGTGCTTGTGATAGGAAGCGTAAGTATCCATTATACGATCCTGGCTCTTCTTCTTACGTGTTGTTGACTGTAGGTCTGAAATTTTTCTGATGCCAAACAATTCAAAAAAACGATTATCAAGTATTCAAAAGCTGAACAGAGGACTCTTCAGTTCACTCGAAATACGCAAGACTATGTTAGAGCAAAGTGTTCTCAACCTAGTTGTTCATGGAAGATATATGGCGACGTTCAAAGAGGGACAGGTCATTCCAAATTAGGTCATTACAGGGAGGAACATACTTGTTCCATCATGTTTGACAACAAAAGGATAACAAGTGCTTGGTTGTGAAGCACTTCTTCGATACCATCAAAGCGATGCACGATGTGAAGAGTGCTCAGCTGAAGCAGTTGGTGAGGGAGCACGTAGGGATTAACGTGTCACTCAATCGGTGTAAAAGAGCCAAGTATAAGGTGATGAAAAAAAAATTCTAGAGAGGTACAAGGAAGAATATGGTCAAATTTGGGAATATGTTGGAGAATGTAGTCTGCAAAACCGGGTAGTCGAGTTTATGTTGAGGTTGTGGAGCGGCCTTTGCCTAACCATGGGACTAACTTTGACCGAATTTATATTTGCTTTGATGCATGCAAGCGGGGATTTGTTGCTGGTTGTAGATGAGTCATAGGGTTAGATGGATGTTTCTTGAAGGGTGTGTGCAAGGGAGAATTGTTGGCTGCCATTGGGAGGGATGGCAATAATCGGATGTTTCAATTGCTTGGGCTGTTGTGAAGGTAGAGAGCAAGGACACTTGGTCGTGGTTCCTAAAAATTTGATGGCGGACCTTGAGATCACTAATGGAGGAGGTTGGGCATTCATGAGCGACCAACAAAAGGTAATGCTAGTGCAACTGCACAAACAATATTGATGACATTTTATCTTGCACATGCCTTTATTAATGCCTTGATGTATGAATTCTTATAGGGACTTCTTCCTGCTATAGCTGAGTTGATGCCATTTGCTCAACATAGGATGTGTGCAAGGCACATATATGCAAACTGGGCAAAGATCTACAAAGGGGAGAAACTACAAAAGTAATTTTGGATGATAGCTAAGAGCACCAACATGGCTGATTTTAGAATTCACAAACAGCAGCTGTTTGACTTGACGAAGGATGGTTATGAAGCACTTTTTTCAAACCGAACCTAGGCATTGGTGTAAGGCCTTCTTCAGTGAAGAATTCAAGAGTGATATCATTGATAACAATCTCAATGAAGCCTTCAATGGCAAAATTTTAGAGGCGAGGTGCAAACCAATCATCAGCATGCTTGAGGATATTCGAGTGCTAGTCATGACAAGGCTGCAAAAACAGAGATCAGGCTGTGAAGTGGACTGGACATTGTGGTCCTAGGATTGCTAAAAGATTGGATGACAACTTGGCTAATAGTAGGTTCTGTCATCCTATACGGAATGGAGATGATGGCTATGAGGTCATGGAAAAGACAGACAAGTATGTTGTCCAATTGGACAAACTAAAGTGCTCATGTCGAGCTTGGCAACTTTCTGGAATTCCCTGCACACATGCTATTTGTACCATCCAAGCGAAGTCCCAAAATCCCCAGGATTACCTGCATGGTTGCTACCATAAAAGCACATATCTTGCTGCATACCAGCACATGATGCAGCCTATTAGAAGTACAAAATTTTGGGAGCCGACAAATCATGAAACCCCTCATCCTTTGCCACTTAAGAAACAAATGGGAAGGCCTAAAAAGAGACGAAGAAAGTAGGAGGGAGAGCCCGGAAGTAAGAAGATAAGGTGTCAGGTGTAGAGATAAGATGCTCACATTGTCGTGAGATAGGTCACAACAAAAGTGGTTGTCATTTGAAGAAGCAACATCGGTTGCTTGAACAGCCAAGTGGAGGGACTCAAATTGGATCAAGTGCGGTGCCAAAGACAAGAACTAGCTGAAGGGAGACTCTTGAAAGGCCATTTGGAGGGCCAGCTGATATGCATCTTGATTGTCTAGCTGAAGGGCTTGCTGAAGGCCAAGTTCAAGAACCAGCTGAAGAGCCAACCAAGGCCAGGTTCAAGGGCAACCTCCTTCTTGACTATTGCGAGACTAGGAAAAAATATCCGAAGTAAGTTATATGTATTTGTATTAATCTTTAGTGAGCGAGACTTTGGCTTTAGTTGACATTATTTTGTCCTTATCGGTTGAGAAGAAAACCAACTGAACAAGCAGCTCGGGTTCCTCAAAGCGAGGCACCATATCAAACAAGAGGGGCCCTCGGCAGAAGATTAAGGCAATATGGTTATGGAATTTATACGGACTTTAATATTGGAATGACTATATTGCATGTAAGTTTTGTACATCTCATGCATTTCATTTTTGAGTTTTTACTTTGATGACAATATTGCTTCTTCTCATCCATGATTATGTTGTAGCCTGGGAGGAGTTCAGAGGTTCTCATATCTCAAGTTGGCCCAAGCCAAGAGTCAAGAGGTGCATCAAAAAGAATCCAACCAACGTCGCAAGCAGCTGGTCCGAAGAGAAGAAGGGTGGCTGCAGAGAAGAGCATTCGTAAACTGCCACCAACAAAAAACTCAACACTAGTTCCTGATCAACCAGCACATGCTGACAGCTCCAAAATAGCCACCAACACAAGTAAGAAGAAGATATTTGCTGCGCCTAAGAAGAAATCTCGAGCAAGAATGCCAGTAGAACAACCTGCTGGTCCAGCAGTTGAAAAAGATGCAGCTGGAGCAGTTCAAGAAGAAGCACCTCTGGCTGTTGAAGAAGATGCAGCTCAAGCAGTTCAAGAAGAAGCAGCTCCAGTTATTGAAGAAGATGTAGCTCCAGCAATTCAAGAAGAAGCAGCTCCAGTTAATGAAGAACCTGCATCTTCAGAAGAACAACTTGCAGTTCAACCAGTTCGAAAGAGTCAAAGAATTATGAATCAATTCAAGAAGTCGTCGAAAGGAAAAGGAAATGGTGGACTTATCACTATTGACTAATGTGAGGGTGTTGAGGTGATTGTTAGTTTTTTGTGAAATTAGGGAGGTTTACCGTATTGGCTAATAGGAGATTGATTTTTTGTGGTCCTGGAATATTATTGACTAATGAGATGTTGTGTGTAATGACTAAATTCGATGTTTACCGTGGTTAAGGTGATGTGATTTTCATATTTTTGCACACGTATTTGTTCTGTTTTAGTATAATCTTTGGTGTAGCGGGGTGCTTGCAAGTTACATCGATAAGTTAATATTGAAAGAAATTTCTTGATGTAGTTGGTGGGAGGGTGGAAACTGGTGTTGCTAGTGCTGGTTTTTGTGCTATATTCAGGTGCAATATGGTGCTTGCACCAGCTGCTGATTTTGTGTTGTTTGGGAGTACAGTATGGTGTTTGCACTAGCTACTGAGTTTGTACTATTTGGGAGTATAGTATGGTTACTATTTGGGAGTATAGTATGGTAGCTGCTAATTTTGTCATATTTGGGAGTGCAATATAGTGCTTGCATCAGCACGCCAAGATGTGTTGGTGCAAGCATTTTGAACCGGTTTTTGAATATGGTTTTGGGGTTGTTTGGTGCTTGGTTATTGAATATGGTTTGGGGGCTGTTTGAACCAATTTATGAGTATGGTTTGGGGCGGTTTGGTGCAGGTGAGCAGTGCTAGTACAGTTACTGCTTTGATTCTGGAATGATCTGGTGTAAAAATTGGTTTATTGGAACTAAAGTCTCCATTTTTCAAGAAAACACACGGCATAACACTTAAGTGATCAACTTTCAGCCACAATTGGCACTTAAGTGCTTACTTTTGAACCACGATTGGAACTTAAGTGATCACTTTTGAACCATGACTAGAACTTAAGTGGTCACTTTTGAACCACGACTGGCACTTAAGTGATCACGATTAGAAACATTTGGCACTAAAATGTCAACTGCTGAACTTGTGATGGCTTCATAATTTTCCCTTACGCAGAGAGTTGCAAAAGACTTGCAGCACCTCATTTTTCAGTAATGAGCCTTACTCCATAATATGCAACCATTCAACCAGATGAAAAAAATACAACAAATGAGCAAGTGAATATGCAGCAAATGAGCAAGTGCAACAAATGAGCAAAAATATGCTGCAAATGAGGAAGTGCAGCAAATGATAGCAAATGAGCAAAAATATACAGTAAAATATGCTGCAAATGAGAAAGTGTAGCAAATGACGACAAATGAGTGAAAATATGCTGCAAATGAGGAAGTGCAGCAAATGAGCAACAATGTGCAGCAAATGAGCAAAATATGCAGCAAAATATGCTGCAAATGCGGAAGTGCAGCAAATGAGCAACAATATGCAGCAAAATATGCGAAATGAGTAAATGCAGCAAATGAGCAACAATGTGTAGCAAATGAGCAAAAATATGCAGTAAAATATGCTGCAAATGAGGAAGCACAGCAAAAGACAGCAAATGAGCAAAAATATGCAACAAAATATGCTGCCAATGAGGCAAAACTGCATCAAAATATGCAACAACAAAATACTAAGCAACTCAACATTGAGAACCAATAAATTCCAACCTTCTATTTGTCATAGATTGCAGCAAACCTCTTGTTACATACATAAATTGGAGCAAACTAATGACACAACCGTAGCTCAAATTGCCAAATACAAGTACAAAGTACAAGCCTATCTTAAATTATGGTAGACTAAGAAACTTTTGCTCATCACCGACATTACATTTGACCATAAAATAGGCTATAAAAATAACAATAACACAATCAACAATCGATAACACTTTCTTTTCGATTTCATCCTTGAACTTCCTTCTTCAAATGGTTGGCCAGAGTTGCCAAAGCCTTCATTTCAGCTTGCAATGAGTCGACATCATCCAACTCGTCCAATTTGTCCATTAATGTAGGTGGAGGTTGATGTCGAGCTTCAAGTAGCTTCACTATCACCTCTGTTGCTCGATCTGAAAATTTCGCATCAACCCACTTGAAGAATTTGCACTTCGAGCTTTCTCTATACCTAGCGCATCCATGGAATCTTCTCCCAGGGTTCAATTGAGTCCAAGATGTTCTTCTTGGACTCGGTAATCCACAATAGCAGAAGAACCGACCTTCTTCTTCACTTCGTTCAAACAATTTGAGCCGCTAGTGAAGCTCCTACCATCCATTTGCAACCTTGCAATTATATGACAATCGAGGTCACCTTGGTTCGAGCAAACTTAAACGTGATTTGACTTAGTGTCGGTCACGGGTCGAGAGCGAATCCTAATGAGCCACCCGTTAGCCGTAGATAAGCTAAAGTCGCAATTAGTCAATTTTAGTCATTTCTTGGAATTCGGGCTCGAATCGAGAATTTTGAAAATGACAATTTTGGGCGGCCGATAACGTTTTTGGCTTGGCCAACCTTTGGGGCCACCATTTCTGTAAAAATGGATTTCGGTTCAGACCGGAAAATTACAGTTTTGCCCCCTATGGGCACGAGAAATTTTGGATTTGAAGGTCTGTTTGAGGTTATTTTTCGAGGCTAGCGTCATTTTGGGGTGGCCACGCACATTTAGAGTGGTTTTGGACAAACGGGAATTTCGACAAAAATTGGAAAAATAATATTATTTTATTTCGGAACTTCACGGTCAATTTTCGAGGACTTAGAAAGTGAATTTCGTAATTCCGACACCATATTATGTTGACCATGCATATATGGAGCGCGTATGTGCGAAAATTGGAATTTAAATCACAGGATCGGAAAATTACCATTTTGCCCCTGAATCTGTCTTTGGGAATTACGAATTTTGGAAAATTTTGGGATATTTTTGGGATGAATCAGATCTGAAAATTAGGTCAATTATTGGGCTTTGGACATTTTGCCCTTCAATTATTGGATAGACATAAACGAGGACCGTTGGATCAAGGGTATTTTGGGAAAAATTGCGGATCGGCGACACGTGTCCCCACCACCCACTATTTTCGACCAGCTCTCTCTCTCTCTCTCCTCTCATTCATTGATCGGATCACTCTCTCTCTACTCTCCCCGTTCTCTCCTTCTCCCTCTTTCTCATTCTCTTCATCTTTGTTCCCCATCATCACTGTAGCTCTGCTGCTGCCGCTGCTCTTTCTTTGTTCACCGTTCAACCACCGATCCAGCCCATTTTCTCGACTTTCTTAGGTAAGTGACCTCTCCAAATGTCGCCTAGGATCTCGGGTATTGTTAAGCTTGTCTAGGGCTCGGTTTAGGGTGAATTTAGTAGCTGGTTTGCTCGGTGGTGTGTGTTGGTTGATTTCAGTTAGGTTGCTACTGCGTGGCTAGTTTTTGTTATTTTTACTGTGACTTGTGTGGCCCGAATTTGAAGAAGTGTTATTCATGAAAGTTGTTCCCATCATCTTGAAGTATAACATATTTTAATTTGGAAATTTTTGGAAGTAATTTGATGCCATTCGGAAGTCCCTCTTTGGACCGAAATAAAACTGCCCGATTTACTGTTCACCCGACCTTCGGGTATGTCCGAATTTTTATAAATTTTTTCAGGCCTATTTTCAAAATACTTCCTTCACGAACATTGTTGGGGACACTCGTGGCGATAACATATAAAAATTTCAAAACTTTTCAAGGTGATTTGGGTGTTGAAATAAATGTATTTTGAGGACAAAACGGTCTGTTTGAGCGAACTGATTTTGGTCTGATTTCAAGGGACAAAATGGCATGGTTATAGATTGAACTGGATTTCGTGTTCTTCATAAGAAATATTGATCAAGATGTTTTTATGACATATCAAAATTTGGAATTTTGGGAGTTCATTTACTATTTATTTCAAATGGATTTCTGTCACTATGCAACTGCCCAGTTTGGACCCGGTTTAGACAAATTTGTGACTATTTTGTGACTGATTTGGTGGCTGTTTAGGACTGAATTAAGGGCTGGATAGTTGATGGTTATGGACTGATTGGTGAGGGAAATTCAAGGTTTAGGAGGCTCGGTTAGGACTGTGATATTGAGGGTTAATCGGGGTTGAATGGTGTGATTAATTGGAATTGTATTGGCTTGATCGGATTTATTGGATTAACTGTTTTGTGTGCTGTGGTTGGCTGGTTCTTAATTGTGCATTGGACTGAATGTGATACGGTGGTGTGCGCGTGTGTGGCCGTGAGGTGTGGTGGCGTGGAAATGTGAATGTGCATTAAATTCGTGTGATAAGTGTATGTGGGTCGTGGATTGTGTTCGTGTGATGAGAATATGTGCATTTGTTATGTGTATCGGAGGTGTGAGATTGTGTGTGATAGCGTGTTTGAGTGGCCGTGTGATGCGTGTGGTATGAGTGGAACAAAGGTACAGATGTGTAGGATTGGTTGGAAAAGTGGATCCGTCTTGAGGTGTGTATGCGTTTCTGGCGGGACGATGCCGTCCCCCGACGAGGTGATGATGCTCGGCCCGACGAGGTGTCGATGCGATGTGGTCGGGAAGACCGTTGGCCTGATGCGCTTTTCTGGCGCGGTAGAAGGAAAGTGTGTAGGATTCCGTCCCCGAGGCGTACGTTCTGGCGGGGACGATGCCGCCCCGACGAGGTGGCGATGCCCGGCCCGACGGGGTGATGATGCTGACGAGGTCGGAAGACCGTTGGCACGATCGTTTTCTGTGGGCGCGGTAGTGGTGGAAAGGTTGAGAATGAGCAAGAATTGGTGGGACGAGTGAAATTAAGAAAGTGACGTATGGTGTGAGTTAGGTGTGCGAGTGTGTTTGTATCGCGTGATGTGATGCTTAATTATGGGGTAAAACCGCTAGGGCACGGTATGGGACGTGTCGGATGGGTTTTATTTTATAATTGAGACATGTCTTGGCGTCTGTAATTCATTGCTGTAATATGCTAGCTGTGTTATTATCTAACGTGCAGGGCGTGTATGTTGAATTCCAGGTAGGATCATGTATGGTTGTTAGTTTGATTGATGGTGGGGTGTTTCGCGTATTTTTTCGTCTGGGGCGATGCGTGAGTGCCTACGTGGGGTTTGGGGTTGTACACTTATTGAGATTCGTCTCACGATTGTATAACCGCCACTTTCAGACCCCAGCCTTAGACCGGGAAGTCCGCCTCCTCTTTTGAAGTTCGAGGAACCGCTTTTGGTACCGGTGGAACGCAAGTGAGTGTCCGGAGGCTCAAGCCCGAAGAATCGAGGGAACAGATTGGAGAAGGGCGACCCTTAGGTTTTTCCCTAGGGCATTTTAGGGGTTGTATAACTTGGGATATCCGATAGGGAAGTTAAGTTAACCAGACCCTGATCTTGTGTTATGACGGTGATTTCGGACGTTGGTTTGTTGTACATGGCTGTAATATGATGTTTATATATTTGGTGTTGTATGAATATGTGGTTGCTGGATGGTTCTGCTGTTCTACCCTGTTGTCGCCATTATTTGTCCAAAGTTTTGTTATTCGCTTCCGAATGTGGCTCGATGTTTGGGTTGGGTCGGCGACGTTCCTGGGACGTCGCACAAATTCGATCGGGAGAGGGGGATGTCATAAGCTCATAGGGGTTGGGCGTGACAACAAGGACAAGAGGAATCCCCATAGGTAGGTTGAGTACCGGTGGTGATCTTGCCGTGCTCTCTCTCTCTCTTCATGTCGATAATGGTAGGGCGGATCTTTGACCAGATTGGCGCCACTACACCAACATGTTGGTAGGGGTTTTCCTCTTACTCGAGTGCACTTTCTCATGAGCTTCCTTCCCATCAAAGCCTTTCTTCTGTCGAGAGCAGCTGTCACCCAAGTCGGTGTCAGCTTTGCTCCCATGATCGCCAACATCTACATCGCCGAGGTCTCCCCAGCGTCATCCCGAGGTTTCCTCACCTCCTTTCCTCGGTACTCACTCATTCATCTTGCCCACCACCCAGTCAACGCTACCAAGCTTGCCAACCATGCCAACCACCTTGCCGCCAATGCCAAGCATCGCTACTTCTCTCCCTAAAATCCCTTCTATTCCTTTCCTTCCTCCTCCAGCCAAGAGCCCTTGAAGATTTTAGTATAAATGCGAGGTTACTTTAGAGTATTTTTTCATATGTTGAAGTGCCTCCTTTTGTTTGTGTAATTGTTCGGATACACATGTCTTGTGTTATAGCGTCTTTTGGGATTCTATGGATCATTCATATTGTTTTCTAGGGAGATCTGTGGGTGTGAATAAAAGTCTTTTCCATTGCGATGTACCTATGTATTTATGATATATATGTATCGATTTGTGACTAGACTCACATTTTGTTGTGTTTTTTCCATCTTCCAAACTCATTGTTACGTGCAGTACAATCAATTTGATTTATGAGGAGAAGATTCAAATAGAAAAGCAACTTAACCAAAAAGTGCTACATCTATCCTGAATTGACATCGTTCCTCAACCTGTCTCTTCCACATTCATATAAAATGGTGTATTACTCGCATGTGTTTATGCCCTATCGAACATTTTATAACGGTTGCTTTTAGCTAGATAATCAATTGGAGTTGATTTCTTTGTCTAATTTGAAGTCCATCACTGTTAACAGCATTTTTATGGAGTTAAAAGATGGATACGATTGATTGGAATTTAAGGAGAGCAGTATGTTTCTCCCTGATTGATTGTTTTTTGGTGGGTTCATTTGCCAAGTAATTTGCTGGAGATCTCGAAATGTCATTCCACATTGTTCGGATGAATTTGCAGTGACATAAATTTCGGGTGTGGATCCTCCATCCGGTACGGAGCTCCTTTTCGTTACTCGAGAAATTGTGAATTTATAAAAATGAGATTTTGATCAACTGCGGCTGAAATACATCGAGACATGAAGAGGAGTACCATATGGACTTGAGGATGTTCCCCCCAAATTTTGATGGCAATTCTAGTTGGGGTAAAGACACCATTTGTTCTTCAACCCTTTCTAATTGCTTAAGGAGAACACTAAGGATTTTTATGTGAAGTTGAGTCCTTGCACCATATATTTGGTTTACGTAGCTCATTCTATTAAATAAACTAAGGAAAATGTTTCGCAATGCCGGCATCATCCGTGGTAGCTATGTACAATTTTGAAAAAATAGAGGAGAAAAAAAACTTCAATGAAATGTCATTAACATAGTTATCATCGTTTCCATATGACGTCAAACATGTTAGACTTATGCAATTGCATTGTCACATGTTTCAATGAACATAAACTTATCTTCGTATTTTGGGCTCGATTCGGTTGTTGAAGTCCCATAAGTCTTAATTTCTTCAAGGACTAGGAGTTCACCCCAAATGACATTGACAATGTCGAAAGTATCCGAGGAATCAGTCGAGGCAACACGTAGAAACCCTAGATTGATATGTTAAAATCCAGAAGCTTGACTTCATGAAAGCGTGGCCATCTGGCAGAACAAGAACAACAGATTTGACCTTGGTTTTCCTTTTGGCGGTGGAAGATTGGGCTGAGGTTGTGAGCTAACAAAGAACCTATAAAGAGATGTTCTGTTTTTCTGTCCTAACCAAACCCAAAAACCAGTCACCAACTTATCATCACAACCCAAAATTCTACGTGACTATCTCTTGCTATATAAACTCCCATCCCCTTCCTCCATTTTTACACAGACACAATTAGCCATTCCATTCCTCTCAGCTCATTGATTTCAAGTCCTTTGAGCCTATCACAGCACAATATCCAGACTCCATATACCGATATGGCTTCTTCCTCTAAGGGCTTTGTTCTCTTCATCACCCTAATTTTCTCGACCATCAATATGAGTTTCGGAGCTCGTCATCTGCTTCAAACAACTATGGCATTCATTCCGTCTCGTCCCACCGTACCAACTTTACCAACATCATTGCCTGCGCTGCCGACCATGCCGACATTGCCAAAGGTCACCATGCTACCAATGGCTGCCATCCCAACGACCCGGGCTCAGCCCACACAGCCGGCGCCGCTCGCCACACAACCAACACCACCCGAAACTACTCTGCCGCCGCTTCCGAGCTTGCCAACCGCACCTACCATGTTGCCGCCAATGCCAAGCATCCCTACTTCTCCCGCTAAGATTCCCTCTATTCCTTTCCTCGCTCCAACTCCAGCCACCAACCCTTGAAGATTTTAGCCTCACGTGGCGTCACTTCAGAGTATTTTTAATTGTTAGTGTCCCCCCTTATGCGTGTAAGATTTGATTGTTCGCACATATGTGTGTTGTCATGAGATGTCTTCTCCGGATTCTATTCACCATTCGCGTTGTTTTCTAGTGAGCTCTTTTGGTGCGAATGAATGTTATCCAATATCTTTTATACGCTACTATGATATCTATTGAACAGTTGACTTGCCTTCCATCCTTGTTTTGTCCTTCCCACTTTGCTTCCAAGCTTGTTACTGATTATTACATTCTGTCAAGTATAAAAAGTGTCCTCCGCACACGTCTTTATCAACCTTGTTTTCCATTGTTAATGTTGAGTGGGCGCTACAAAAAATTAACCTTTCACCTTGGCGGAATTCGGTGGATAGAAGCCTGGAATTTCGTGGCTGATCAGTCGTAGCTGAAGGCATGCAGCAATAGACATTGTCGAGATCGAGCAATTTCGTAGCTGAAAGTATACTTTTCACCGCGAAGATAATTCATGGCAAAAGGCATGACATAGAAGCTCAACCTAAAGGGCCAACCTTTTGTGACAAAAATTTCGTGAGTTGTCGTAGCTTTGGCAGCACAAAATCTCATGGCTAATCACATTAGGCAAGGAAAAATTCATGACCGAGCGTCAAATTCCGTAGAGGTTGAATTATCTTTGCTCACGAAATACTTCTTGGCAACACCACATTCCTTATTAAAAGTCTATATACTTTTTGCCACGAAACAAATCGACGATCAGGCCACTAAACTTTTCGTGGCTAAACGTTCATGTGAATTTACTTGCAACTTTTCCACCATGAAAATTTCGTTTCTAAATTCATTTGTACACAATATTTATTTGCCTGGTTAAAAAGGGTGCAAATTCGCTAGTGGCTAAAAGTCCTTTGCAAATTTTGAGTTTATATTATAGGTCCCATTTGCAAATCTAGATATTTTTTTTGCAGTTGTTTATGCATATCATAAATTAACCCCAATGAGCAAATATAAAGTTAAAACATTAGATTCATAATTTAGCGATACATGACATAGTGGTCCGAACCGTGATACCTCGCCTCCGGTCTCTAGTGTCGAACACGAAATTGTTTTTGTGCGTATCTCTAGCATCTTCTCTTGGTTAAACAATCAAAGTTTTAGGAAAAATTAAAACATTAAATGTGACATCCTCGATTCGGAACCTAGTTAGGCAAGTGAAGTGGCTTAAACTGTCAATGCTCTAATAGCAGGATTAGACCATGAGTCAATTCATGAATCGTTCATGGGTCAACTATTCAATTAGGAAAGGCAATTGAGGGTTGGACAATGCGATCGACTAGAGTACTCGATCATGGAAAATAGCTCTACCATAAGGATCGATGTGGGATGACATTATGATGTCACGGGTCAATTAGTGAAAAGTTCGGAATCGATTCGTCGAAAGTATATATAGTCATATTGCGGGTGATTCCGCACGATCATTATACTAAACCCAAACGATCTTAAGTCAATTTCACCAAATCACGTGCTCCGGGTAAATAAGTCAATTCCACACGATTACATGACAACCGATAATGATCCATAGATTAGTGTTGATGTAACAGCCTGAATTTCGATGTAAATTCCGGGATCAATAAAACCGATATTAATTCGCATTTCATTTTAGCCGGTCTTGCCCGGAGCTAATTACTCTTGGGATACTAACCAATGGGGCATGGCTAACTAGAAAACGGCATGTGGATCGGGACCCTATCGTGAAACGGACACCGATCACAAGAGAGGCTGAGGGAATATTTTGGGCCAACGTGGGCCGATCATAGGAAAGGATAATAGATTGGGTTTGGCCAAGGCCAACGATGTATAATAGGGATGCAGATGATTACGCAAAACCGAAAATACACGTACAACCAATTCAAACACGAGGCCGAACGATCGTGACCTGCGGAACTAGTAATAATTCCTCATTCTCTCGATGATCGAGACCATTACGACGTGGATAGCCCTAGGTCGATACGGCGAACTTCTAAAAAACCACCCGTTAGTGAGAGACTACAAATTGAAAGTTTAGCGAGTTTATTTCTGAAATTGGGCCCGGATTTCAATGTTGAATTTCAAAGGCTTAAAGGACCATTTTCACGATTCTGACGTCATATTATGCTGGCTACGCACATTTGGGGCTAAACTAGCCAAAGATTGAAATTTCGACGAAAATTGGGAAAAATTACGATTTTGCCCTTGTGGGTGCCGGTGTTGGATTTTGAGGCCGTTTGAGGTTATTTTTCTAGGCCGACGCCATTTTTAGGTGACCACGCATATGGGAGTCATTACGCAGACAAAAACTGGAATTTCAACAAAAATTGAAAAATAATATTATTTTATTTCCGAAACTTTGTAGTCGGTTTTTGAGGGCTTAAAGGATGAATTTTTCGGATCCGACACCAGATTATGTCTACCATGAATATATAGGACTGGTATGGACAAAAATTGGAATTTCAGTTTGGGATTGAAAATTACAAAAATGCCCCTAGGCCATTTTTGATTAATTCCGAAAATGGATTTTATTTTGGGGTTCTAACCAAGGTGAGTTAACTTAATTCAGTTTGGTCAGCCCTTGGTTAGGGGCAAATGACCTTTTGACTCTAAATTATTAGATTTGGATGAATATTAGCCCTTGGATTAAGGGCAAAAGTGTCTGTAGCCCAAGATTTGGACACTTGGACTCCACTAAGACAAGCTTTGACTCATTTGACTAGACATATATCTCTCTCTCTCTCTCATGTACGAGACCATTCAGCCATTTTTTCCCCAAAATTTTCTCTGCTTTCCCCACGTTTCCATTTTCGCGGTGTCCATTTCGCATTTTCGGTAGTGTTCACATCGGAACGTCTGAGTCGGGCTGTCCCACCTGCCAAGACCACCAAAGAACCATTTCCACCTCTCATGCAGCCACCACGCCCCGGTTTTGTCCAAAACAGCCTTGTTTCTCTCTTTTCTCTTTCCCAATCAGAACAAGAATGGCTGAAGCTCGCGGAGTTCGATCATCGTCCGTCGACACCGTCGCCCAAAGACCTCCATGTTATCGCCATCCAAGACCGTCAGACAAAGTGTCCGTGACGGTTATTGTTCACCGTCCGACAAACTAATATTCACGCCGGACCGCATAAACGCCGTTGGTTGTGACCAAAGGCCTCGCTGGCCACCGCTTTCCAACCATTCCATTATAGTGTCCCCATACGGAATCACTGCTGTTCAGGTCCGCACGGCATTTGTTCACCCGTCCATATTGCCGTGCCGCTTCGAGAATTCTACTCACGGCTGCACTATTTCCGTGATCGATCGCCATTCCCCGCCGCCGTGACCTTTGATTAGGTGAGTAAAATTCCTAAACCCGGATTAGGACCAATAGTGCATTTTTTCTCGACTGGTTTGGGAATCAAAAGCACATTTTGTACCGGGCTTAGATAGTATCGGTGTGTATTTTAATTCGGGTTGAGAATTGACTGTAGAAATTATTATCGGGAAAATTGTGGTAAATCATTGAGGATTTATTGGGTAGAGAAATTGGAATAATTGATCAATTTGGGAGCCCATTAGAAAATTACCGGGTATGTCCATGTTGATTGGTTGTGCGTAATTTGTGTTTGATTGTGATTGAATTTCATTAGCACTCATGGTGCATTGCATTGCATAACATGGACACGCATTATGTATGCCTAGAGTGTGGCATGTGATGAAATTGTGTAGAATGCGTGTACATCATGAGTGTGTGATCACCTAAATTACTCTAAAGCGTTATATTTGGGTTCGAGATAATAATGAATTATGTGATCACCTAAGGACCCACAGATCTTGACCTTCGGATCGGTACCTGGCCCTTATGCACTTTGAAGCGGGGCGATGCCCGCACGTCCGGAAAGCGACCATCCTCATGCACTTTGGAGCGGGCTCGGTTCGCAAGGAGAGCGGTGTTGCGCCTCATGCACTTTGAAGCGGGCTAGAGACTTTGGGCGGATCGGTTGCTGCACCTCATGTACTTTGAAGGTGCTAGGCCGACGGGGTCATGAAAAATTGATGACTCGAGTCGTAATAATAATGAATTGGGCAAGAATGCGATTGTGGGCGGTGGGCCAAAGAAATGTGCATGACATGTCAATAACATTTGCGTGCATAAACATGCATTGATTAGCATGTGAGTGGGCGAGACTCGGTGCATGAGCATGTGTTTAGCGTACATGTGACTATATGTGCCCGCGTATGTGCCATGATTTTTATATAATGAAATGTCCAACTTGTGGGGTTAGAGAATTGTATGATTATGGTTGTGTCATGATTTTAAATATTCGTTTCAGGTCGGGAGATTGCATGTTAGCCTAGCCTAGGTTTGGGGATTGAACTCATGAAATTGTCTCGCGATTGTGTAAACCGAAACATTTTCAAACCTCCAGCAGTGGGATGCCGAGGTCACCACCTCTTTTTGAATTGCATTTTATCCAGCGGTCGTCGAGCATGCACCCGGTGGAGATGGATAAGGAGAAGTGGCTATTTGGTTATTCCAATTTGTTGGTATTTCCTTTTTTGGTTGGAGTGAACCTTTGTAAAGAGTTTTAAAATAGTAATATAAGTATGTACATATTTTCTGCGTTGATTGTTGTTTGGCTATCCGTGGCTCATAATTGTAATTGTGCGGGTTTATTTAATTTATACTTCCGCTTGTGCTTGATCTCTAGTTTGGGCGTGGGTCGCGACGCTTCCTAGGAGCGTTGCACCATAATCGATCGTGGATGGGATATTGCGTTCCGATTGGGGTGCGGGCGTGACATCCCCTCTTGAATTGGTATCAGAGCAAGGTCAGCTCGGTCCAATTAGGTCAAAGCCTGGAGTGATAAGGAGCGATGAGACCTGGGTAGCCAGTAGGGTGACCTCGTGTGCTACATGCATCTCCTGACAGCTTGTGATTGTGTTTGAATTGTGATTGTGTGACCCGTAAGTGCAGGTGCGGCGGGACCTGAGGTGAGTATACGAATCCCTTGGGTGATGTATTGGATAATTGTTAAGCCGCATGCTGATTGCTTGATTGTTGTTTAATACCTGCCTAGGACTTAGACCGGGATAGATTCGTTTAAGTCTTTAATTCCTTCGTGGAATTATAGCGGGGTAGTCGAGAGCCGAGTAACCAAGATGAGAAGCGAGGGAGAGGTATAGGAAGAGTTCCCGGAAGGGGTGCGAGGAGAGGATCCCGAGGTGGAGGTCGTGCTTGAGTGAGAGCGGAGGACAACCTTGGAATTAATGTGGGAGCTAAAGTAGACCCCCGAGTTGATGTGAGACCTATAGAAGATCCACGTATGGAAGGAGTTTTACGGGTATTAGAAAGGATCGGGAATGTTCGGATAGGCAAGCCTCAAGGGCGAGATAATGCATTCTTGCTGCTGCGGTAGATGAGAATCAAGCAAGTGCTGGATGTGCTCGACCAGCCGGGTTAGACACATGCCCTAGTTAGTAGAACAGTTTATGAAATTGAAGCCGCCCAAATTTCATGGTCGTAGGACCCCGAGGTCGCGCCAAGATGGATAAAGGAATTGGAGAAAACCTTCAAAGTTTTGGGTGCACCGATGAGGAAAAGGTAACATTGGCGGTTTATCGCCTTCAGGAAGGTGCGAATGATTGGTGGAATGCCATGGAGAATAGAGTGTTTCTGTGAGGAAGCATACACCGATTTAGGCTATGTTTGTGGAGAATTTTTATGAAAAATATTTCTCGAAAAATGCGCAAGAGAAGAAGTTGATGGAATTTATGCGCTTGCGCTTAGGGACAAATGACTATTGATCAATACGGGTGGAATTTGCAAGATTGGCTAAGTTTGCACCGACTATGATGGAGAATCCGAGGGATAGAGGCAGAGATTCGGGATGGACGGGGCCGGATCTTCGGAGTCTAATTTTGTCCCATGATATCAAAGATTACGGGGAAATGCATAGACGGGCGCAGATCATGGAACGGGATCAGCAGGAAAGGGCAGCCGCTTCAGGATCGCGGTTTGCTCAAAATCGAGATAATCGCCATTTGGGAAAGAGGCCTATGACTAGAAATAGGCGATTTGTCCCGCCAGCCAGACGGAATATTGGGAAACCGAGTCCCCAGTTGGGTAGATATGGGGCATGTTTTAAGTGTGGGAGTATGGGACATCGGATCATAATTGCCTTAGATGCGAGCCATCGAGGACCATCCAGTGCCGCCACCCACGAGCTGGAAATCAAGCCGGGATCTCCCCACCGACTAATCGGGGACGGCACCGCCGGTTTAAGGAAGGATATATGCAATGGCGTGTAAGGAAGCTGAGAATGCGCCGGGCGTGGTCACAGGTACAATTTCTTTGTGTGATCATGCCGCATATGCACTATTTGATCCGGGGGCAACCCATTCGTTCGTTTTAGAGCAATTTATTGAGTTGGTTGGTATGAAACGAGTCTTTGCTTTTGAGCATGTGCTTAATTGTCGACACCGTGAATGATAGGTTGCTAGTTTCTTTTGGATGTCCTAATTGTAAGATAATTATTGGAGGTAGGGAAGGAGTATCGACTTGGCGTTGATAGCCATGTTCAACTTTGATGTGATTATTGGAATGGATTGGTTGATAGGTTGCTAGTTTCTTTTGGATGTCCTAATTGTAAGATAATTATTGGAGGTAGGGAAGGGAGTATCGACTTGGCGTTGATAGCCATGTTCAACTTTGATGTGATTATTGGAATGGATTGGTTGATAGGTTGCTAGTTTCTTTTGGATGTCCTAATTGTAAGATAATTATTGGAGGTAGGGAAGGGAGTATCGACTTGGCGTTGATAGCCATGTTCAACTTTGATGTGATTATTGGAATGGATTGGTTAGTCCGATAGAAAGCTGTAGTAGATTGTAGTGATAAGACCATTCAATTTAATCCGGATGGGACGCCCTAGTTTTGTATTTTAGAGAAACCGAGGAGGAAACTTGATCCCTTGGATTTCCTTGCTTGAGGTGAGTAATTTGTTAGATGAAGGGTGTGAAGGATATTTGGTTAATATTGTAGACCCAAGCGGTTGAGGAACCTAAATTGGAAGATATACTCGTAGTAAGTAATTTTCCCGATGTGTTTCTTGAGGAATTGCCGGGTTTCTTGGCCGAGCGGGAGGTGGGTTTGTGATTGAATTGGCGCTAGGAGCGAGCCGATTTCGAAAGCGCCGTATAGAATGTCCTTATCAGAATTGAAAGAGTTAAAGGTTCAGATACAAGAATTACTAGACAAAAGTTTTATTCGCCCTAGTGCGTCTCCATGGGGAGCGCCAGTTCTATTTGTCAAGAAGAAAGATGGAACTTTGAGGTTATGTATAGATTATCGGCAGTTGAACCAAGTGACAAAGTGAATATTAAGTATCCGCCATCGAGGATTGATGATCTGTTTGATCGGGTTGCAAGGGGCCTCGAGTGTTTTCCAAGATAGATTTAAGGACCATGTACCATCAGCTAAGGATCAAAAATGAGGACATTCCCAAGACTACTTTTAGGACTCGATCACGGGCATTATGAATTTCTGATTTATGCCCTTGATTTGACGAATGCCCCAACCGCTTTCATGGATTTGATGAATCGTGTGTTCAAGGAATTCTTGGACCAGTTTGTGATAGTTTTCATTGACGATATACTAGTGTACTCCGGGGCCCCGAGGAGCATGAGGTACACTTGACCCGAGGTGCTCGGACCTTGAGAGAGCATTCATTGCATGCTAAGTTCAGCAAGTGTGAGTTCGGCTCAACAGAGTAGGATTTCTTGGACACATCGTTTACGGAGATGGGATTTACGTGGATCCAGCTAAGATTGAAGCGGTTACCAAGTGGCCTAGACCAACATCGATGGCGAGATTCAATTTTTCTAGGATTGGCGGTTATTATTACAGGCGATTCGTAGAAGGATTTTCATCAATAGTCATGCTAATGACAAGGCTACTTAAGAATGACGTGAAGTTTGAGTGGGATGACAAGTGTGAAAGAAGCTCGGGAGTTGAAACACCGGGTTAACGATCGGCTCCAGTGTGACCATTCCGTCGGGCTTAAATGGATTCGAGATTTATAGCGATGCTTTCGCTAAGAGGATTAGGTTGTGTGCTGATGCGGCATGGAAAAGTAGTGGCATATGCGTCGCGTCGAGTTGAGACCGCATGAGATGAATTACCCGGCCATGACTTGGAATTAGCTGCTATAATGTTTGCACTTAAGATCCGGAGGTACTACTTATGTAGGGAGAAATTCTAGATTTATATCGATCATCAAAGCCTCAGTACCTCTTTTCGGGCAGAAAGAGCTGGAACATGAGGCAGCGTCGATGGATAAAGCTCCTAAAGGATTATAATTGGACATAATCAGATCATCCTAGGAAAGCCAATCGAGTGGCGGATGCTTTGAGTCGCAAAAGCCCGAGTTTGGCGCATTTAATGGTCAAGGAGTGCACCCTATTGGAAAGACTCGGGGATTCCGAGTTCAAGTTCGAGATGAGTCGAGTGTCAAATTTACTAGCCGCCTTGAGGATTGGTAGGAAATTCAGGTCAAAATTAAGGAACTACGGACTACGGATCGAGAAATCCAAAAGATTATCGAGATGGATACAGCTAAGAGGAAACCAGATTTTCAAGTGTCCAGGGGATGGAGTTCTAAAGTTTAGAGGGCGACTACATGTGCCGGATGATGTAAAGATAAAGGAAGAAATCTTGTCGGAGACTCATAGGAGCAACTCGATGTCACTTGGGAACCTAAGATGTATCAATTTAAGACAACACTCTTTGGTGAAATGAAATGAAGGTGGATGTGGCGGGACATGTAGCTAAGTGTTTGACATGCCAATAAGTGAAGGCACAACATTGTAAGCTTGGAGGATTATTGAGACCATTAGAAATCCCGAGTGGAAATGAGAACATATTACGATGGATTTCATGGCAGGATGCCAAGAAGTCGAGAGGGACATGATTCAAACGGGTAATAGTGGATAGACTAACTAAGTCGGCGCACTTTGGCGTCTGAAAGACTTTGAGTTGGAAAGATATGCAGACTTGTACGTGAAGGCGGTCGTGAGGTTGCATGGTACAGTAGCGATCACTTTGGACCGTGATCCAAGATTTCTGACCAACTTCTGGAAATGTTTGCAAAGCGGTCTTAGGAGCGGTTCTGATTCAATCTGACATACCATCCACGGATAGGCAGTCGATCTGAAAGGACCATTCAAACTCTGGGCGATATGTTGAGAGCTTGTGTGATAGATTTCTAAGGCAAATGGGAGAAACAGTTACACTTGGTGGAGTTTGCCTATAACAATAGCTATCAGCAGAGCATTCAGATGGCACCGTTTGAAGCTTTATATGGTAAGGCGTGTAGGACGCCGGTGTGTTGGGATGAAGTAGGTGAGCGGAGTATTACAGGTCCAGAGTTGATACAGCAAACCGTTGAGGCAGTTGAGGTCATTCGAGACAGACTCAGAACGGCGCAGAGTCGTCAGAAAAGTTATGCTGATCGAAGACGACGACCTTTAGAGTTTTAGGTTGGAGATCATGTGTTTCTTAAGGTGTCGCCTATGAAGGGATTATCTAGATTCGGCAAGAAGGGAAAACTGAGTCCTAGATATGTCGGGCCATTTGAGATTTTGGAAAAGATTGGAGATATGGCTTATCGACTTGCTTTGCCGCCTAATTTGTCGCAAGTACACAAGTGTTTTCCACGTGTCGATGTTAAGGAAGTATGAGCCAGACCCGACCCACATTCTGAGGTATGAAGAAATAGAAGTAGACGATAAAGTGTCGTATGTGGAAAGACCAGTCAGGATCGAGGATAGAAAAGAGCGGGTGCTGAGGAACAAGACGATCCCAATGGTCAAAGTTGTCTAGGAACACCATGGAACAGAAGGTGCCACGTGGGAAAGCGAAGAAGCTATGAGACGTCAACACCCCCAGTTATTTGAGTAGACAAGGATAGATTGCAAATTTCGAGGGACGAAAATTTTTTGTAAGGGGGGAAAAATTGTAACAGCCTGAATTTCGATGTAAATTCGAGATCAATAAAATTGATATTAATTCGCATTTCATTTTAGCGGTCTAAGCTTGAGCTAATCACTCTCGGGATACTAACCAATGGGGCATGGCTAACTAGAAAATGGTACGAGACCGGGGACCTTATCGTGAAACGGACACCGATCACGAGAGAGGTGAGGGAATATTTTGGGCCAACATGGGCCAATCGTAGAAAAGGATAATGGATTGGGTTTGGCCAAGGCCAACAATGTATAATAGGGACGCAAGTGATTCGCAAGACCGAAAATACACGCGGGCCAATCGGGCCCTAAACCTGAAACGAACAATCGTGACCTCCGGAACTAGTGATAATTCCTCATTCTCTCGATGATCGAGACCATTCGACGCTGGTAGCCCTAGGTCGATACGCGTAACTTCTAAACAACCGCCCAAATTAGTGAGAGACCCCAAAATTGAAAGTTTAAGCGAGTTTATTCACGAAATTGGGCTCGGATTTCGATGTTGAATTTCGAAGGCTTAAAGGACCATTTTCACAATTCCGGCGTCATATTATGCTGGCTACACACATTTGGGGCTAAACTAGCCAAAGATTGAAATTTCATCAAAAATAGGGGAAAATTACGATTTTGCCCTATGGGTGACGGTATTGGATTTTGAGGCCGTTTGAGGTTATTTTTTGGAGGCCGACGCCATTTTTAGGTGGCCACGATACGGGGAGTCATTCTGGACAAAAACTGGAATTTCGACAAAAATTGGAAAATAATATTATTTTATTCCCGAAACTTTGCGATCGGTTTTCGAGGGCTTAAAGGATGAATTTTTTCGGATCCGACACGGATTATGTCTACCATGAATATATAGGACCGGTATGGATAAAAATTGGAATTTCAGTTCGGGATCGTAAAATTACGAAAATGCCCCTAGGCCATTTTGATTAATTCCGAAAATGGATTTTATTTTGGGGTTCTAACCAAGGTGAGTTAACTTAATTGGTCTGGTCAACCCTTGGTTAGGGGCAAATGGCCTTTTTAACCCTAAATTATTGGATTTGGATGAATATTAGCTCTTGGATTAAGAGCAAAAAGTGTCAATAGCCCAAATTTGGACACTTGGACTCCACTAAGACAAACTTTGACTCATTTGACGAGACATGTATATCTCTCTCTCTCTCTTATATACGGACCATTCAGCCATTTTTTCCCCAAAATTTTCTCTCTTTTCCTCACGTTTCCATTTCTGCGGTGTTAATATTTTGGCATTTTCGGTAGTGTTCACGTCGGAGCAGTCACCGGGGGCTACCCGTGAAAAGCCAGCATCACCGGACAACCATTTCCACCTCTGTGCAGCCACCACTGGCCCGGTTTTTGTCCAAAACAACCTTGTTTCTCTCTTTTTCTCTTTCTTTTCTCATTTTTCGATGCTTGGGAGCTTGGCTGGAGCTCCGATTCGTCGTTCCGTTGACACCGGCCGTCCGGCACCTCCATATGTCACCATCCACCTTGTCCGTGACAGTGACCGCGGGACGGTTCGTTCACACGTCCGCACGGGTCCTTTATTCATCCAACCGCACGGACACGTCGCGGCCGCCACTTGGTGCCTCGACCATTCGCACAAGTGTCCTATACGAAGGAATCGCTGTTCGTTTCATTAATAAAATGGGTCCTTTGTTCATCCCGTCCGTGCACGGGCGTTGCCAAGAATTCGATGCCACCACCATTGCCTTTGTTCACCGGTGATCGTTCAACCCCGTTCTATCTTGCTTTTAGGGTAAATGTTTTCCCCAAATGTCATTTAGGACCTCGGTATTTCTAGGCGTTTTTGGACTGATTTTGGGAATTTGTGAATATTTTGTGACTAAGTTGGTGGTTGTTTAGGATTGAATTAGGGGCTGGATAATTGATTGTTATGAAATCGATTGACGAGGAAAATCGAGGTTTAGGAATCGTTAGGACTGTGATATTGAGGATCGAGGGGTTGAATGAGTTGATCAATTTGGGAGCCCATTAGAAAATTACCAGGTATATCCGGGTTGATTGGTTGTCGTAATTTGTGTTTGAATTGTGATTGAATTTCATTGGTACTCATAGTGCATTGCATTGCATAACATGGACACGTATTATGTATGCCTAGAGTGTGGCATGTGATGAAATTATGCGAGGATACGTGTCTACCATGAGTGTGTGAGGTGTGAGGTTACCTGAAGCATTATATGCTGGGTTCAAATAATAATGAATTGTGTGATCATCTAAGGACCTACTATAATTGTTTGAATTTTTGATCCTTTTCCGGGATCTAAGAAATGAAATTGATTAATGCACTATAGTGAGATCTCACGGGACCCGGCGCGATTCTCTGAATGCCTAACCTTAGGGTAAGGCGTGATGGGATTGAGTTCGCACGACCAAAGAAATTTGACCTTGGATCGATCTTGACCATATCGATTATGCAGGGAATGTTTTGAGCCAATCGAGACCGATCTATTTGATTGATCGTGTCCAAAGGGCACTAGCTTTGACGGACCCTTGCAATTATTGACAATGAGCAAGAATCGTCCGGGATAAAGTAAACTTAAATGTGATTTGAGTTAGTGTGAGTGTATTTATATCGAGTGATGTAATTTAATTATGGGGTAAAACCGGTTATGGGAGATAAGTAAAAAGTGGGTTTTATTGGTCAATTTAGTCATTTCTTGGAATTGATTCATTGGGATAATATGTTGGATGTGTTTTGTCTAACGTGACAATTTTGAGGTAGGGCCGATGATGTTTTTGCTTAGTTTAATTGATAGGGCCACCATTTCTGTGTTTTTGAATTTCGGTTTGGTGCCGGACGTGGGGTTTGGGGTTTTACACTATTGAGATTCATCTTGGAATTTGAGGCCATTTGAGGTTACCATAAACCCCGGGAACCGCTTCCCATTTTTGAAGTGCGAAGAGCTGCCCATGGTGGGTGGATTACGGACATGCCCAAGGGATCTTCGAGGAAAAGTTAGAAAATAATATTATTTTATTCTTGGAACGACCCTTAGATTTTCCCAATGGCATTTTATGGGATGAATAGCTTGGATTATCCAATAGATTATGTCTACCATGAATATATATAATCGGTATGGTTAAAAATTGAAATTTTGATGCGGGCTTGCTAAATATGTACGAAAATGCCCCAATGTTTGTATATTTGATTAATGATTTGTATAAAATGTTGAGTTTTTGATTTTGGGATTAACCAAGTAGTCGCCATCTTTCCGTCCGAGGTTTTTATATACGCTTGCATGTGACTCTGATTTTGGGTTGGGTCGGCGAAATGCATCATTTCGACCCTAAATCGATGGGGGTTGGCGTGACACCCACGGGTTGGATGAATACCGCCCTCATGCCTTTGGAATCGATGCCCGGTACATCCGGAAGGCGACCATCCTCATGCACTTTGGAGCGTGCTCGGTTCGCAAGGAGAACGGTGTTGCGCCTCATGCACTTTGAAGTGGGCTAGAGACACCGGCTAGATCGGTTGCTGCACCTCATGCACTTTGAAGCAAAGCTAGACGCACCGGGTCGTGAATAATTGATGACTCGAGTCGTAATAATAATGAATTGGGCAAGTGTGCCAGTGTGGGCGGTGGGCCAAAGAAATGCGCATGACATGTCAATAACATTTGCATGCATAAACATGCATTGATTAGCATGTGAGTGGGTGAGACTCGGTGCATGAGCATGTGTTTGGCGTACGTGTGACTATGTGTGCCACGTATGTGCCATGATTTTTATATAATGAAATGTCCAACCTGTGGGGTCAGAGAATTGTATGATTATGGTTGTGTCATGATTTTAAATATTCGTTTCCGATCAGGAGATTGCATGTTAGCCTAGCCTAGGTTTAGGGATTGAACTCACTGAGATTCGTCTCACGGTTGTGTAAACCGAAACATTTTCAGACCCCCAGCAGTAGGATGCCGAGGTCACCACCTCTTTTTGGAATACCGCATTTTATCCAGCGGTCGTCGAGCATGCACCCCGGTGGAGATGGAGCAGAACGGAGAAGTGGCTATTTGGTTATTCCCAGCTGTTGGTGTTTCCTTTTTGGTTGGAGTGAACACTGTAAAAAGAGTTTTAAAATAGTAATATAAGTATGTACATATTTCCTGCGTTGATTGTTGTTTGGCTATCCGTGGCTCATAATTGTAATTGTCTGGGTTTATTTAATTTATACTTCTGTTTATGCTTGATCTCTATTTTGGGCGTGGGTCGGCGACGCTTCACAGGGCGTTGCACCATAATCGACCGTGGCGAGATGTTACGTTCCGTTGGGGTACGGAGCATGACGGTTGACACCTAAATTTTGCCTAGTCATCTAAGGTTTAATTGCATAAGAAAATTAGGGATTAATTTTAACCCCTAAACAAAAATATTTTCATGAAATTAATTGACATATAGACTTTAGGTGCATTTACATAAAAAAAAAAGGCATATTAGGACATGCTTTCCTTGTAAAAATTAAAAAATTATTTAAAAAATTTTATAAAATTATATTTTTTTAAATTTTGAAAAAATTGGGGACCAGCATTATTCAATGCTAGCCGGTGCATACCACTATCGTGAAAAAAAAAATTTATTGAATTAAAAAAAATTTAAAATTTTAAATTTCAAATCTTAAATTTTCAATTTTCAATTTTAAATTTAAAAAAAAAGAAGGAGAGGCCAGCATTGAATTAGTCAATATTGGCCCACTTCACTTCGCCCCCCGCATCGTGCATTAGCGTGAAAAAGGAAAATGAAGAAGACGATGCGAAGCAAAAGACCCAAGCTAGAAGTCGGGACAGACAAAATGATGGTGTGCTCGCACGAGGAGGCCAAGCTACAACAAGAAGCGAGTAGTGCAATTGCACCTTGACGACGCAAGGACCAAGAGATCCCATAGCTGTTTTAGCAAAAATGGGCGTGATTTACCCCCCCGAGAAGAAGATCGGCTGATGGCATAAGCACAAACAAGGGAGGGCACACTAATCCATGGCTCCCCGAGCTCGAAATGGAGGGAGAGTCTCACCGGGAAGGGGGAGGAGGAGTAGAGCTTCCTCCTTCTCCGGACGTTAAAAAGTGGGGAACTTTAGTGGAGAGGGAGGGAGAACAGAGAGAGATCCACATAGAGGAGACCGAGAGCTTCCGAGAGAGAGATTTAAGAGAGAGAACTCGCCACATCCCCCACACTCTTCGGTTGGTGTCGTGGGCGAGAATCGCCCTTCCTCCCCCCCCATGTCATTTTTTTTTTTATAAGTTTAGATATGAGTTTTCACCAAGTTTTGCTTGATTTGGGGTCGATTTCTTAAGGATCTCGGCTTGAAAGCTTGGCGAGGTGACAGGGCATAGGTCGCTCACCACCGATGAGCGGAATAGGGAGCTTCGTCTACTCCCCCTGTTTCTCTCAAATCACATTCTGTTTTTGGGTCTTGACTAACCGGGGCTGTTTCATGCGCCCAACCATACGTAGATTCAAGCATCGATGAGCCTTCCTCGGCTATCGTGGTTATTGTCCTCAATGTTGTGTTATTTGTGGTTGTGTATTTGAGACTCAGTTTGCTTTTTTTTTGTTTCTCGATTGGCACCCGCCAAGTGTTTGATGAAATGCTCGAATGAGATCTATTTGTTGCATCCGGCTTCTTCCGTCATTCCATTTCGGGACGTGTTGTTATTTTATCATGATGATTCAAGCTTTATTCAGTCCTATTTTGCCATCCCGATTGTCGTTTGTTGTATGTTTTGTGCGTGAGCTTGAGGTGAGTCCGGGGGGGGGCGTTGGTCATGGTCATCGGTCGCCGCCACCAAGCTCCGATGTCGCCGGGCGCAAGGGTCCGTTGACGCGGAGTCCCTTGGTAGTCCGGGAGGGGCCAATCGAGTGGAAATCATGGAACAAGGGTGATGAAACACAGGTTTGAGTCGGGTCTATCGGGGTAGGGGTGTCAAAAATACCCGCTCAAACATGACCCGACCCAACCCAAACAGAGAATTTTCACATTGGGTCGGGTTGGCCTTAACTTGTTTGGGTAACAGTACAAACAAGGCTAAAGCTTGTTTTGGATCTACCCGAGCCCGTCCGAAACAAGCCCACCCAAAACAAACAAGAGCTATTTGTTCTTCTTGCTCCAAGCCCGCCGCAAATCTTGTTTATCGTGATAGTGCGACGCGATCTGTCATCTTCTTCCAGAGCTCCGGATCTGCAACTAGCAATCGTCTTCCTCGGAGACTAGTCCGTGGAGGCAAGACCAACATCATCACCCACTTCATGTATGACAAGTTCGACAACACGCACCAGGTCTCGCTATCCCATTGTCTTTTTCCTTTCTTCGCGAGCAATTTCGGCTGTCGTTGTTGGGGGTCTTTCCATTTTTTTGGGTCCATTCGGGTTTTGGTTTGGTCCGCGCGTTTGGGCTGCTGCAGCGCCGATTGAATCGATCTTCTACTTCTTTTTTCCGTTCGTCGTCGAGTGATGCTGCTCTGGAAGCGATTGGTGTTTGCCCATTTCAACAGTTGAATTGGATCTTGGGTATTGTTCTCTATATGATGCGACGATGATGGTTCGATCTTGATCCATGGTCCCATTGGATCTCGTAGCGATGGTCATCTCGTTTTGTTGCATTCTTCTACCAGTTTTTGGGAGGATCGGTGGTAGCTTCATGATGGAGTGAGCATATAGCATTGTCATTTGGAGTTCCCCGTCAACCCGTGTATTTATGTTTTGTACATGTGGTTGGCGAGGTCGTTTGAATTGACGTTCTGGGTTGTCGAGAACATCAAATTATCGGTTCGTAGGGCGTTTCTTGTTAGTTGATGTTGAAGTTTCAGGAAAATGCGCTGTGGATATCAAATCTTGGCTAATTGTAGATATTAGAGAGTGGGATATATCTTATACTCTATATCTTATACTCAATTTCGATTTTTTTGTTACTTGTAGAATTTTAAAAGATGTTAAGTCAAAATTTGACGAGAGGATGCTGTCAATCTATCGTAAATAGGTTATCATAGATTCAGCCTAACTTTCTGCCCTTCGTGAGAACCGTAGGACACTGGATTTGAGTTGTTTGAAGGCTTTAATGCTGAAGGACTTCTGTAGATTTCAATAGCAGGCTTCAAAAAGTTGTTCTCTCTTTAATTGTTGGTTTGTTTCACATAAAGTAATACTACTAAGGGTACTAGATAGATTGATTAGAACTTCTGTGTTGTTATTCAAGGTTGGCTTGGCCGGAAATTCATTTTATACTTCCGTCCTTTCTTTTCGTTGCATGGTAACCAATGGAAAATCGGAAGGTGAAGCAGATATTCTTCAAGAGTGAGCTGCTAGTGACAAAAATTTTCAGATACTCAACGGAAGGAAAACAAAATGATAGAGAAGTCAAGCGTGTCAAGGTGGCCACTTCTTGTGTAATAGCCTTTACAACCACATCCCACCATTGGTTATTAGGATGCACATCGATGCTCAGCTCTTCCAACAAAGAAAGCCTTGAGATGACATTGTGACCAATATCCGTGACTCTTGATCGTCCCTCGATCACCCGTCTCATACACGAATTGGATAAGGAAATCCGCAAGCATCTCAAATTAAATTAAAGTCCCCAATCTGAACCGGCAAATAGTCAATTCCAGTACCTCGGATATCAAGAACCTCCAAATGTGCCAGTGCCTTCATGTCAATAGGAAGTTCAGTTAAAAGCTGCAAGAATTTAGATAAAGTGCTCTTAGAGTTGTCAAGGACAACATTGATAATGGCAAGGATGTGATCCGAGTGCCATGCAAATCTAGAACATGGAGCTTTTCCATAGATCCAAAAATGCGTCTGGAATTAATGCCAGTTCATAATTTCTTTGTAGCATCAGGGTTAGGAGAGAAGTGCAATCTACTGTTCTTGGTAATGTGCACAGGTGTTTATCCATCAGAGATATGCGGTTTGCCATTTTCCAATCTTCTTCATTAGGGGCCTCTTTCAGCCCTTCACAAGCTTTCACCAAGAATTTAGAATTCTTGCCTTCCGACGAAATTTTGAGTGCCATGTTCCGGAGCACTTTGTTCATTCTAACATGCTTTACTTTTTCACTTTTTTCGAGCAAGGAAACATCAATGAGTTCATGCAATATGCCATGCCCCCGATCACGAGCTTCGGTAAAATCAACTGCATCACTCAGAAAGCCTTCTGCTCTCCAGCACTCCAATAAATAATCTATATAGACATCAGAATCCTCCGGAAACAGTGCACCATATAGGAAACAAATCTTTTGTCCTTCATCATCCAACTTGTCATAACATAATTTCAAAAATTCAAGAACTTCGTCCATGCCTTGGATTTTTACACTAGGCCATTTTCGCAAGCTTCTTAATCCATCCCTCCAAAGATTAATGTTATCCTTCTTTCTGAAATATCTTGCAACTCTGTCAATCAGAAGTGGTAAACCAGCACATTCAGTTACCACTAGATGGCCAAGTGGTTCAACACCAGGCAGATTAATATTCCTACCCACTTTCTCCCGGAACATTTTCCATGCATCTGCTTCAGACAGCCTTTTCACATTAACCAACTCATCAACTTCCATATCCGAACAAACATGTTGGTATCTACTTGCTAACACAACTTTACTATCCTGGTTGTTATCGTGTAATCCCACTGCCTGTAAATCAAAAACACTCCAAACTTCATCCAGAAGAAGCAAGTATCTTTTGTTCTCCAATTCTTTTGATATTCTCCACGATATTTCGTGTGGATCACCGATCCCTTCAGTATTCAATTTAAGCCTCTGCGCAATTGCCTTTTGCAACTTCTCTATGCTACTTTCTTTGAAAACTGACGCTGAAATTACAATGTCAAACATTTTGCCGATCTCTTCATCATCATTCAAATTATGCATGATTGTGGTCTTCCCTATTCCCACTGTCCCCCAGAGCCCAATTCTTTTCACACTGCAGTCCCTCAAGTAACCAAGGATCTCTTCAACAGCACAGTGGATCGATGGCTTGTCTTCTGTTTTCGGCGCATGCATTAATCTGACAGGCTCAGGTGGTCTCTCGACAACTGCTTCTGTTTCAAGTCCTCCTTCTGCCCACAGACTATGCAATTCCTCGCACTTCTCAGCCAAACGTTTACCGAAATTGGGAGCTGACAAAATGTGACGCTGTTTCCATGAACGTTTTCTTCTTTTCTAAATTCATTTTCTAGTTCTTGAACCTTGTTGCGAAAAAGCCAAGCGATTGAATAATAAAATTGACAGAATAAGAAAATAAATCGGACACCAGATTTACGTGGTTCGGGTCAAGTGACCTACGTCCCAGGGGAGAGCAGCACGGAATTCCACTATAGATCAAGCGATATAACGGAGATTACAACCACACTCGAGTCACTCAAACACTCTCGGTATTTCCCAAACCCCAATTACACCCAATAACTCACGCGGTGTTTAGCCCACAATTCCTCACGAAATAATCTCTCAATCTCGTAAAAGAATTATATACTAATCTTAACACAAGATTTAATCGCTCACGAACACTTAAGCTCTTGGTGTAATTCCACGGATAAAATCACGAACCCACAACCAAGCACTCGCAAGCAAACGGCGCTTCAAGAAGTCTTCACTTCACGTATTTATCAACAACCGTTTTTATCAGGGCTCCTCTATCCGAATATTTATATGCATATAAATGTGAGCCCATTCTTCTTTGCCGACTTCATCAAGGACGGATAATTCTTATCCTTTTTTATTTCTTTGTTGTCTCTCACCAATCAGCAAACCCAGAAGTCCACACGGAAATTGATTTCTGTATATTCCCCATAGAGTCCAAGTTGGACTTTCCTGTTTCACGCCCAAGACTCAGACGCATAGAAAAGGAAACCACTTAGCCCACTCCAACACATATTTGGAAATAAATTTTCAATATTTCCTTTTTTGCTCGATTTGAAATCCGCAAAATATCCAATTCGAAATATTTAGATTTCTATTTCGGCTCAAACTCGAGACATATTTTCAACAAACCTCATTCTCAACATTCTTAACTTTGCCAATCCAGGCTTCACACTCTTTTAGTTTTTTTTTTCTTTGTCTTGTCCTTGTTTGCTTCAGCTTCCACGTCATCCCTCCTAGCAAAGAGTTTCTCTGCTTCCTCTGTGAGCCTTCTGAAATTCTTTTCAAGATCATTCGCACAATTGATTTTGCGACCAACATAAGCTATTAAGCTTTTCCCATCCCTGTATGCCTCAACAGCTGCTGCCATAGCTGCCGCCTCAACCATACTGTGCAAGCAACAAGCTAGAGTTTATAACCTTAACTTCAATCATAATGGAAAACTCACTAAAAGTAGTAGTTTGAAGAACAAGAGTCCAGTTTCTACAGAAAAAAGTACAAAAATTATTATGCACAATAAAATGATGCCAAAATTTAGAGCCAAATAAAGAGGGTGCCAAAGTTAACCCAAAATCTTCATCTGTTCTTTATTTTGCTAAATCTGCTCCATACAATTGTGAGAAGTGGAAAGAGCTGATTGAAACACATGTTCACTGAAAGTCTTTTACTTAACAATTGTTTGCCAATGAGCATAGAATCCTGATAAAAATTATTGCCAGCAAATTAAATTTATTTCATTTCAAGGAGACAAATAAATTATAGACTCCTCTAATTGTAGCATCACTACTGTTCATTGTTCCTCTAACAATTTCTAAGAGTAGTTTCGTATTCAACATATGAAAGGAAAAGATGAAAAGTTGCTAAAGAACAATAAGGTTTAGGCATTGACTAACTCTGATTTTGAAGACGCCGGGTCAGATACTCAAGAAACAGCTCAGGTTGAGGATGGCAAGACTACTCGAGATGTATTTATGACCTGCAACTGAATAACTGCCACAATTTGAAGGGCATAGTTAGACATTTGAGTAGGTGCAAGAGGTAAAAAAATTACGTATTCAAGTTATAAGAACCGTAAATCTACACAATAAATACCGACTTAATAAAAAGAGTCTCGACAAAAGAAATATAAAAATAACACATAGATCAACAGGTCAGATCTTATTGTGAGTCGTGAACATGCACTGACCACCTAGCTTGTCTGCACTGATTTTCATTCTCCCATCAACTCAAAGATAGGATTGCGGAAAAGCCGGCGAACATTGAACATTCACAATAAAATTGAAAAAACTACAGATACAAAGAAGATTATGAATTTCAATGTCATCAAGATGAAATTGCGATGCCATTATAACACTGATTAAGGTTTTTAGCATGTTGTCTGAAATTTCGCGATTTTAGAAGGTAACTTCACTTTTATGAGCAATCTTAGAAGCATCGTGAATTCATCTTTCTAGCAAAGGCGCCGATGGCACATGCATGGACTCCAAAACACTACTGCAAATAGTTGGACATTTTCAGCAAGCAAAGCCGATGCACCTCAATTCAGCTATTGGTAAACTACTTTCCAATGGAAAAAAAGAGAGGAGAGGGAGAGGCTGGTCCTGTTTGTGACATAGAGTTTGAACCAACAAAAGACGTCATGGAAACAGAAAAAACATAGGACGGTGATGGTGGAATGACTCCTCCAGTTAGGAAAGACAGAACAGAGGAGAAGATTATAAGAAGAATACATGCTACAAGCGAAAGAATATAACCTTCTTAGCTCGATGGTAGCAAGATCCCCCGTTCACATGAAATTCAACAAAAGTAATCCATAAAAATGTCGGTAAAGAACACCACATTGAAACTCAACTTCCGTATCAGCTCAACAGCTCATCTTCAAAGTGAGATGTGGACTCTCCGCATCTTAGAAGAAGCATAAAAGCAGTTCATACATAAGATCAGTCCAATATACGAATACATACTGCCTCTCTTTCTAACCAAACGAGGGAAACACTTCCATCGGTTTTTATTCCTTTTCCTTCCACCCAATTCGGTCAAACCCAGAATTCTAGGCAAAATCAGTCGATCAAAAGAAGAACGAACCAACATACGTTCGAGTCATCGACCGTACAATAAGCAGCGCTGATCAGAACCATACGATCAAATTAAACCCTCGGAACGGATGAACAACATGGTCAACTATTGGAAAGAGAAAGAGAGTTCAGAGGAAGATGCTTTGCTTAGATGCGACTCAACGAAGCATCATTGATCAGCTCCAAAGCTCCATGGAAAGAAAGAGACGGATGAGTGGATGGTTAAGAAGTGGGCTCCGTAGAGAAGCTTCAAGTCAACCGTGGAAGTCCATGATCTCCGAGCTGGAGAGGTCTTTGCACCTCTTCACGCGTGGCAACACGCACGCGTAATGAGTCGCTCCCCGTGTGTTTTGGTGGCCGGGGTCCATGGAGTGAAGAGCCCCCACCCAACGTTGTCGATGGATCCACGTTGCATGCACTCAATCCATCACATTTTAAAATAATTTTGAATTTTAATTTAATATGTAATGTAATTCATAAATTTTTGATGCTATTCATAAATTTTATATTAATGTGCAATGTGATCCATAAACTTTTAATTTGTTGAATATGGTATATGATTTTTTTTTACGTGTTCAATTTAGCTTATAAATTATATAAAAATATTTTATATTTTCTTTCTATTAATTTAAGTTCAGGGAAATAAAGTTCATATAAAAATGAATGGAGAAAAAATAGATGATAGTCAAAGAAAATATCATTGTTTTTATTGATATGATCAGTCTTATAATTTTATGATAATGCGTAATTTTTGCCTTCTCAATAAATAGCAACTTTCACATTTTTTTTCTTTTGTGATTTTGCTTAACTAGTTCTCTTGAGGTTATTTTCATCAACTTGGAATAGCCTTGACCAATCAATTCAGGACATAAATGCCACATTCAACAAGAAGCCAAAATACCACATGCACTCTAGGCTTGAACAACCCCAACATCGTTCTATTACAGACGTTTTGGACGTGGACGGCAGCAAAGTCTGAATCCCGATGGAGTTCATGGACGGAGTGGCCGTTGAAGGCGAGCTCGCCTTCATAAAACGCAACACGTTCTCAAAGGTCTCGACGACTTCCATCGAAGAAAGTTAGCTCACCGCGGCATAAGACCATCCAATATCATGATCAGCCGTGATACATGAGCCCCGGGAGGATCAACACCGACTCCTTCGTCGCGTGTATGACAATTACAGAGGTGACGTTTGGAGTATAGGCATTCGTGTTCCTGAGTTGCATCCAGGGAGATTTCCATCCTCCGTCGATCCACACGTCGCAACTTGATGACCGGAAGTGCCAATTGTGGAAAGCTCAGGCCCATGATTGCGCAGATACCGGAGCATCTATTTGTGCTTTGAAACAAGCTGGATCTCGTATCAAAATCATCTTTCACACTTAGTCAATTTCACTGCGAGTGTAAGCCTCTAAAGTATCGGGAGAAAATTATCCAAAAAGTCTTAAACTTATTGAACTTTTATCAATTCAGTCATAAACTTTTTAATTTTGTCAATTCGGTCTTAAATATTTTCATCTTTTATCAATTAAGTCCATCCGATTAATTTTTGTCGAAAATCACTAACGTGGACTCTAGTCATCTTACGTGGCACTACCGGTGCTGACATGAATAATTTTTAATGATATTTTAATAATTTTTTGAAAATTTTTATTATTTTTCTTCTTTTCTTCTCTCCCCATTGCTTTTTTCTCGACGGTAGCCAGCAAGGGTCGCCAAGGCACTCGCCAGCCATGGGCGACCCTCGCTGGCCATGGGGCGATGGTTGCAGGCCCTCACCGCCACGGGATGAGGCCGGGCCCTCCCCCCCGGCCATGGGCTATGGCCAAGATGCCCTCGCCGCCATAGGCAAGAGGGTTGTGGCCTCGTTAGGCGAGGCCATCCTTTAACAGTCCGGATTTTGGCCCATTTTTAGGGTTTATAAAACGTGTAATTCGTCAGTGCGCTTATAATGGAATTTCGCCCGAGAACTGATCACTCTCGGGTTCTTGCTTTTAAAAATAGAAATTTTGCTAGAATCGCACTCGATCGAATTTGATCGTTAATTTAGACCCTAAAATTGGCAGTCGATTTCCGGGAGTTTTGGGGACGAAATAAATTGGGCCGGTGTCGATATTATTGTGGCCAGCATCGAGATTGTCAGGAATAGTGGAAAAGTGGATTTTTGGACCGGGTGCGAATTTGGACTGGTAGACCTCCCTCGTAGTGTGGTTTGGGTTATTTTATTTTGACCGTGTGCCCTAGAATTTTGTCGGGATTTATGTCAGACCGTTAGGCCTTTTTCTGAAGTGAAATCGGGACCGATTAGTGGATTTTTTTGATTTAGACCGTGTCCACTGATTCGCGCTTAAAAATTTAAATTTGTTCTTTCTCTCTCCTCTCTCCTCTCTCTCTCTCGGCCGGAACCCCCACGCGCGTGTCCCCCTCTCTCTCTTCCTTTTTCCCCTTCTCTCTCTCTCTCTCTCTCTCTCTCTCTCTCTCTCTCTCTTCCCTCCCCTTTTTTCCAGACACGCTTAACCCCCCCCCTCACGCCCCTCCGTCCCCCCCCTGCATGCATGCCCCATCCCCCCCCCGACATCTCTCTCTCTCCTCTCTCCTCTTTCCTCTCTCCTCCTTCTCCCTCTTCTCTCTTTCCTTCTTCTTCAGCCCGTCCCCTTCAACCGGCTTGGTCAAAACTTGTAAGTGACCTCCTAAACCTCATCTAGTACATTGGGTATTATTAGACTTGTCTGGGGATAAATTAATCTTGGTTTAGGGGCTAAACGTGGACTGGTGCAAATTTAGTACGCGTGTATATTAATAGATTAAATTGTGAGAATTGTGGGGCGATTTGATGATTGATTATGGTGGGCTAATTGATAATATTGTTGTGGCATTCGTGGGTGGGTTTGAGGTTAGTATGTGACAAGGCGTGCATGACGGGTTGGTGGGCAAGTGAGATGGGCCGTGATGTGATTTTGAGTTGTACATGGGTACTTGTAGACTTGTCTCGGTTAGAAACGGCTAGGGCGTACTTTTTAATTTATTTATATTGTGATTTAATTAGATTATATTATGCCTTATCTGTGCTAATTTAATCGAACAAAGAATATGGTTGTTTTGGGGAAAAATTATGTGTGACCGACTTGAACGCCGGGTTTGTGGTTGAAGTGGCGATTTGTGGATTGGACCGAATTTGTGAATTTGAGCTGTTTGATGCAATTTGACATGAATGTGATTGAATTGAATGGCGGTGCATGCCTCACGATTTTAAGCCCTTGATTGATCGGAGGGCTACGGACTTGGGACGTGTTGACGGCGGTCCGTAAAGGCATGATCGGGCCGATGGGGCCGCTTGGAATGCGGACTTGGGACGTGTTGGACGGCGGGTCCGTGATAAAGGCATGATCGGCCGCTGGGCCGCTTGGAACGCGGGCTTGAGACGGGTTGGACGGTGGCCCGTTAAAGGTGTGATTGGACCCGAGGCGGTTTACGCTGGTCATTGAAAGAAAGTTGAGCCCGAGGCGGTTTACGCTGGCCGTGAGAACGGGCCCCGAGGCGTGTTTACGCGGGCCGTGAATGTGAGCCCGAGGCGGTTTACGCTGGGCCGGTGAATGAACTTGAGGCGCAGAGGCGCCGGATCGCGAAAGATGTACGCTCACGATGTGATTGGAGTGTGATTGAAAATGGCTGGGTTGAGCGGTGACCGATTTGGCTGATGAGTGTGGCGGATTGGCCGGTTGAGCGGTGATTGGACCGGCCGGGTTGAGTGTATGACTGAATTGGTTGGCTGAGCGTGTGATTAAATTGGTGATTGAGTTGGTGGGTTGATTGATTTTGAGTGGGATTGTGTGTCTTGTGGTAAATGTGAAGTGGTGGTGATTTATTCTTGCACTATCATGCTTGAACTAATATGCAGGAGTGGCACGTGGTTCGAGGCGAGGTAAGCCTTCTATGTGAAATTGATTGTGTTATGGGGTAGATTGCATATACGACTTGTCTGGGTACGCATTGGCCTATGTGGGGTATAGGGGTTGCTTATTGAGACTCTGTCTCACGGTTATTATATAACCATTTCAGATCCGCGACCGTGAGTGATTGAAGACGCTGCAAGAGTATCTCAGGGATCGAGGACGGGTCAAGTACCCGGTATTTTGAGCCCCCATTTATAGAGGAGTTAAGTTTGTGGCCTTTGTATGTATCTACTAAGTGTAGAAATTCTAATTATTGTTTTGGTACTTTGGTCTATTCCTTAGTCATGTAGTTAATTGTCTAGGTTATTTCTATTTGCTTCCGCGTGTATTTAATCTCTGATATTTTGGGTTGGGTCGACGACGTATCTGGGACGTCGCATTTCATATTCGACCGTCGAAGGGATGTTGCGGGCCCGTAGGGTGCGGGGCGTGACATCCCCGTTTGAATTGGTATCGAGCCAAGGTCAGCTCGAACCAAGATGGTCGAAGCTTGGAGTGATAAGGAGCGATGACTTTGGGGTAGACAGTTAGGGAGACTTGTGTGCTATGCGTACCCCAGACAGTATGATTGTGATTGCTAAGTGATTGTTGTGCAATATATGTGAGGTGCAGGTGCGTCGGGACTTGAGGTAAGTGCCCGGACTTGTTGACTGTGATTGGGTGCTATTTGTGATTGAGTGCCTGCTGAATGAATTGTGTGGTGATTCATTGCCTAGAGGCTTAGACTGGTATAGTTGGCCTAGGTCTTTAATTCCCGAGGGGAATTATAGCAGATAAGTGGGTGGTGTGACCCTATGAGTATGAGTGGTCGAGGCCGAGGTCGAGGTCGAGGTCGAGGTCGAGGTTGAGGTTGAGGTTGTGTAGGTCCGCAAGTTGGAATTTTGAGGAATCTCAAATGGGATGAGACTTTGAGGGCAATTGAGGAAGTTGGAACTTTAATGAGTAGATGATCGAGGAGCTTAAATGCTACCGTTGTTTTACTCGACGATCTTGAGGCCATTGTTGTCGCCAATGAGAATGACGGGAATCATGGGCATAATGAAAATGTTGGGAATCAAGGTCAAGGGTAATTTAATGCAGTCAGGAAGATGCGTCAGTTGGGTGGAAAATATTGGGAAAGTTAAATTTGCAAGGTTTGATGGGAAGAGATGACCCTGAGGCTATATTACTTTGGACAGAGGACTTAGAAAAGGACTTTTGAGGTATTCGGGTGCACTGATAAGGAGAAAGTGACCCTGACTGTATATCAACTCTAGGGAAATGCAAGTGATTGGCAAGAAGACCCCCGAAATAAGATATTTCAAAGGGCCTATTTCTAAGCTGGGGTGTCGTTATTGAGGCCTTCAATGGGAGGTACTCTCAGAAAGTGCGTGAGGACGGAAAATGACAGAGTTTCTTTGGCTTTGTTAAAATTGAATGTCAGTTGATCAGTACGAGGTCGGGTTGGTAAGGTTGTCTAAGTGCGCGCCAAAGGTAGTCAAGAACCATGTGAATGGGACAAAAAGGTTTCAGGATGGATTGGAACCAGAATTTCACAATCAGTTAGTATTTTCGGGTCTTAAGGAATTACAACGAGTTGTATGATGGAGTTCGATGGTTGACACGGATATGAGTGAAAGAGCGGCCGCTTCCGGATCGCGGTACGTGTTGGCTAGGGACAATAGGAACCTTGGAAAGAGCCTATGACAGAGAATCGGAAGTTTGTCCCCCTAGTAAGAAAGAGCTTTGGAAAGCCGAATTATTATTTCAAGGCCACATGTCGGTCTTATGGAAAGAGGCACGGGAATGACCCCTGCCCAGGTGGACCTGAAGCATATGGTGGATGTGGACAGGAAGGTCACCGGATGAGAAATTGTTTAACCGACAAGTTAGATCGCTAATGCAATCGCAGCGACCGCAGGTAGGACATTAAGTGAGAGCTGCTCTGCAGATTAATCAGAGTCGGCTATGGACATAGTGAAAAGTGTACGTTGTGGTGGGGAAGGAATCAGGGGATGTGCCGTGAAAGTCTAGAGGCATTGCATGTGGATATTAGGTACGATAGGCGATGATTTCGAAGTCGTAACTCTAATGGTCATGTATGACGTGTAATTGCTTATGGTGGATAGACGCAATCGATTTATGGATTCCTGATTTACTAGAGATATTCTTGGATGAGTTTGGAAGGATGAGATATGCTTGGAAATTTCAGATATTATAAAGAACCGGGGTGATTTGTTTTGGGAGACTGTTGGATTGAAAGTTGGATGGATTGAACTTTGTTTTTGAGGTATATAAAGATAATTATTTTATGACTGATCGGTTGGTTGAGGAATCAAGGCTAGAGGACATAGCTGAGGTGTGTAATTTCCCCTGATATCTTTCCTTGGGAATTGTCGGGATTGTTACCTGGTCGAGAAGTGAAAGTTGAAATTGAGTTAGCCTTGGGATGGAACCAATCTAGAGAGCAACCTTATTGGATGTCGTTGACAGAGTTGAAAGGATTGAAAGTTCGAACGCAAGGGTTATTGGATGAAGGTTTATTCGTCTGAGTAGGTCCCTATGGGAAGCACAAATTTTTATTTGTGAGGAAGAAGGACGAACCGTTAAGATTATGTATTGACTACAGATGGTTGAATCAGCTGACTACGAAGGATAAACGCCCAGTGCCAAGAGTAAATGACCTGTTCGACCAGTTACAAGAGACATCAATGTTTTGTAAGATAGATTTGAGGACTGATTATTATCAATTGAGGATCATGAAGGAGGACGTACCGAAGTCGGCATTTAGGGCGAGGTATGGACATTATGAATTTACAGTAACGCCTTTTGGACTTATGAACGCCCCTACAGCATTTATGGATTTAATGAATCGAGCATTTAAGGAATTTTCGGATCAGTTGTTATCGGGATTCATAGGCAGTATCTTGGTATACTCAAAGAGTTCCGCCGAATGTGAGTTACATTTGGAAAAGGGTTCTACGGACCTCCAGAGAACACGCACTCTACGCTAAGTTTTATAAGTGCGAATTCTGGCTTCCTTGAGTGGCATTCTTAGGACATATGATATTCGGGGAAGGAATTGAAGTGGGTCCAGTAAAGATCGAAGCTGTCAGGAATTGGCTAAGATTAGCAACGATAATTGAGGTTCGGAGGTTCTTGGATCTCGCAAGTCATTACAGACGTCTCGTGGAAGGGGTTTTTTTTTTAATGTTAGTAGCACCGTGGACGCGCTTGCAAAAGAAGGAAGGGAAATTTGAATGGACGGATATGTGCAAAAGAAGTTTTCAGGAACTAAAATAGAAATTGATGACCGCGATAGTATTGATGATCCCGTCAGATCCAGGAGGATATGAGAATTACAGTGACACATCGCTAAGAAGATTGGAATGCGTGCTGATGCAATACAAGAGAGTAGTGGCATACGCATCACAGCAATTGAGGCCATATGAGCAGAATTATCTGACGTGTGACTCGGAATTAGTTGCGATTATTTTCGCTCTTAAGACTTGGAGACACTACCCCTGTAGAGAGGAGTCTCAGATTTATGTGGATCATTAGAGTTTAAGATACTTGTTCTCCCAAAAAGGAATTACAGATGAGACAGCATCGTTGAATGGGACTCTTTAAGGACTACGATTGCGATATTTTATAAAACCCTGAAATGGCTAATAAGGTGACGGATGCACTGAGTTGGAGATCGTGCATCGCGCATATGATGGTCAAAGAATGGGCCCTGTTGGAGGAAATGCGGAATTCGGAATTTAAATGTGAAACGAGTCATAATTAGAGTCTACTTACCGCATTGAGGATTAAACTGGAAATCTAGACTAAGATGAAGGCTTTACAATCGACGGACCCGGAGATTTAGAAGATTGGAGTATGGTTAAAAAAAGAAAGGGAATTGAACTTTTAGGTATTTAAGGATGGGATTCTGATGTTCCGTGGTCAGTTATGTGTAACCAGCGACGCAGAATTAAGAGAAGATGTTTTGTCGAAAGTACACCGTGGCAATTACAGTATTCATCGGGGAAGTACGAAAATGTACCAGAACTTGCGACAACATCATTGGTGGAACGATATGAAAGTGGATGTGGCTAAACATGTGGTTAAGTGTCTCACATGCCAACAAATGAAGACGCAATATTACAGGCTGGGTGGAATGTTGCAACAATTAGAAATTCTTGAGTGGAAATGGGACTACCGAGGAGCCAGAGGGGCCATGATTCGGTTTGGGTGATAGTGGATCGGTTGGCAAAGTCAGCACCTTTTCTACCAGTACGAAAGAATTTTGCCTTGGGAAGGTATGCCAATCTGTATGTACGACACATAGTTTGTCTCCATGGAGTGCCAGTGACGATCACCTCGGACCGTGATTCTAAATTTACTGCCGCGTTTTGGATAAGTTTTCATACGGCATTAGAAACGAGGTTAAAGTTTAGCACGGCTTAACATTCGCAGACAGATGGCCCGTCTAAGAGGACGATTTAGAATTGGAAGACATGCGGCGAGCATGTGTATTGGATTTTGGGGAAGTTGGAAAGAATAATTACCTTGGTTGAGTTTGCCTATAGCAATGGCTATCAACAGAGTCTTAGAATGGTACCGTTTGGGGCAGTATATGGCAGGGTTTGCAGAACACCAGTTTGTTGGGATGAAGTGGGTGAGATGGGCATCACGGGTCCCAAGTTAGTTTATTAGTCAATTGAAACAGCCAATGTGAGATGTGGGGAAGCGAAAAGTTGATGTGACACCAGTACCCCATTTGTTGGAATGGTTGAGTTGAATTGTAAATTTCGAGGACGAAATTTTTATAAGGGGGGAAGAATTGTAACAGTCCGGATTTTGGCCCATTTTTAGGGTTTATAAAACGTGTAATTCGTCAGTGCGCTTATAATGGAATTTCGCCCGAGAACCCGATCACTCTCGGGTTCTTGCTTTTAAAAATAGAAATTTTGCTAGAATCGCACTCGATCGAATTTGATCGTTAATTTAGACCCTAAAATTGGCAGTCGATTTCCGGGAGTTTTGGGACGAAATAAATTGGACGGTGTCGATATTATTGTGGCCAGCATCGAGATTGTCAGGAATAGTGGAAAAGTGGATTTTTGGACCGGGTGCGAATTTGGACTGGTAGACCTCCCTCGTAGTGTGGTTTGGGTTATTTTATTTTGACCGTGTGCCCTAGAATTTTGTCGGGATTTATGTCAGACCGTTAGGCCTTTTTCCGAAGTGAAATCGGGACCGATTAGTGGATTTTTTTGATTTAGACCGTGTCCACTGATTCGCGCTTAAAAATTTAAATTTGTTCTTTCTCTCTCCTCTCTCCTCTCTCTCTCGGCGGAGGAACCCCGGCATGGCGTGTCCCCCTCTCTCTCTTCCTTTTTCCCTTCTCTCTCTCTCTCTCTCTCTCTCTCTCTCTCTCTCTCTCTCTTTCCCTCCTTTTTCCCGGAGCCCTTGACCCCCACTCCCTCTCGTCCCTCCCCACATGCGTGCCCCATCCCCCACAGACATCTCTCTCTCTCCTCTCTCCCTCTTTCCTCTCTCCTCCTTCTCCCTCTTCTCTCTTTCGGGCCATTTGGGCCCGAGCCGACTTTTCCCGGGCCAAAACTTGTAAGTGACCTCCTAAACCTCATCTAGTACATTGGGTATTATTAGACTTGTCTAGGGGATAAATTAGTCTTGGTTTAGGGGAAGCGTGGTTTGGGTGCAAATTTAGTACGTGCATATTAATAGATTAAATTGTGAGAATTGTGGGGCGTATTTGATGATTGATTATGGTGGGCTAATTGATAATATTGTTGTGGCATTCGTGGGTGGGTTTGAGGTTAGTATGTGACAGGCGTGCATGACGGGTTGGTGGGCAAGTGAGATGGGCCGTGATGTGATTTTGAGTTGTACATGGGTACTTGTAGACTTGTCTCGGTTAGAACGGCTAGGGCGTACTTTTAATTTATTTATATTGTGATTTAATTAGATTATATTATGCCTTATCTGTGCTAATTTAATCGAACAGTAATATGGTTGTTTTGGGGAAAAATTATGTGTGACCGACTTGAACGTCGGGTTTGTGGTTGAAGTGGCGATTTGTGGATTGGACCGTATTTGTGAATTTGAGCTGTTTGATGCAATTTGACATGAATGTGATTGAATTGAATGGCGTGTGCATGCCTGTCGATTTTAAGCCCGGATTGATCGGAGGGCTACGGACTTGGGACGGTTGACGGCGTCCGGTAAGGTACGAGATCGGCCGATGGGCCGCTTGGAATGCGGACTTGGGACGGTTGACGGCGGTCCGTGAGCAAAGGCATGATCGGGCCGCTGGGCCGCCTGGAATGCGGGCTTGAGACGTGTTGACGGGTGGTCCGTTAAAGGTGTGATTGGACCCGAGGCGTGTTTACGCCGGTCATTGAAAGAAAGTTGAGCCTCGAGGCGTGTTTACGCTGGGTCTGTGGAGAACGGGCTCGAGGCGTGTTTACGCTGGCCGTGAATGTGAGCCCCGAGGCGGTTTACGCGGGCTGTGTGAATGAACTGAGGCGCAGAGGCGCGGATCGCGAGAAAGATGTACGCTCACGCATGTGATTTGAGGTGATTGAAATGGCTGGTTGAGCGCAGACCGACGGCCGGATGAGTGTGTAGCTGGATTGGCTGGTTGAGCGTGTGATTGGACTGGCTGGTTGAGTGTATGACTGAATTGGTTGGCTGAGCGTGTGATTAAATTGACTGATTGAGTTGGCTGGGTTGATTGATTTTGAGTGGGATTGTGTGTGCTGGTAAATGTGAAGTGGTGGTGATTTATTCTTGCACTATCATGCTTGAACTAATATGCAGGAGTGGCACGTGGTTCGAGGCGAGGTAAGCCTTCTATGTGAAATTGATTGTGTTATGGGGTAGATTGCATGTACGACTTGTCTGGGTACGCATTGGCCTATGTGGGGTATAGGGGGTTGCTTATTGAGACTCTGTCTCACGGTTATTATATAACCATTTCAGATCCATGACCGTGAGTGATTGAAGACGCTGCAAGAGTATCTCAGGGATCGAGGACGGGTCAAGTACCCGGTATTTTGAGCCCCCATTTATAGAGGAGTTAAGTTTGTGGCCTTTGTATGTATCTACTAAGTGTAGAAATTCTAATTATTGTTTTGGTACTTTGGTCTATTCCTTAGTCATGTAGTTAATTGTCTGGGTTAGATGGTCTGGGCGAAGCCAGACTCAGCCGCGGGCAAGAAGGAATCTTGGTAACGAGTTGAACCAGTCTGGCCTCGAGCCCCATGTCGTGGCTGAGCTCGAGCCGTCCAGATCTGGGGTCTCGTGCTTTGAGATTGTTATATCACGATGGATACTTAAGATTATAGTCGACGCCGATGATCCAAAACAAGCACGCGATAAGAACAGCAATAGAAGACATGGGGAAAAAATCATCGCCCATGCAGTTCTATTGGATTAGTTTGTTGAGGACAGCCTCCTCGTCTCCATCCTTCATCATGCTCTAAGATTCTCGAAGAGTTCTGGAAGATGAACGTTGGTGAGCTTCGTCCTCTTGGATTTAGGCCGCAAGCCTTCTTTGCATGGTGTTCGTCAATGGTTTCACCCCCATTCTTCTGGAGATCCTTCTCGATGTCGATCATGTCCCGAGGTAATTCGGTACTCCGAAAGAGTTGCTTCAGATCATCATCTACTTTTATGGGCACTTTCGGATCATTGGGTCGGCAATATCCTCCTGAGAGTCAAAGTTCGATAGGAGCCATACTTGACCAGCAGTTTTCAAGGCCTGTATATATTTGTATATTTGTCTAAGAAATCATGACGCATAACAAAGAACTCCACGTGTCGTTCCCCAGGCCAACAAAAATACAAAAATCACATACTTTAACCCTCATTCTCTACTAAACCCTTAATTAGTGACCATCCCAATCACAATTTATATAGAAACTAAAATTAAAAGACAATAGAGACCCAGCACATCGATTCAGATTATGATGAAAATCTCTTCATGATACCAATATTGCTGATAATGATAGACATCAAATATTATCACGACGATAGGAAGTTTAGATAAAGCAAGAAACATCTATTTCACCCTTTTGGTGATTGTGTTCTTCTGATGTAGCATATGTGTGTTATTGGGTCCAATAGTCAACTAGAACAACTATCCAATCAGTTTCAGGTGGCAAAAATGATATGGCAGGAACTCCAAGCTTCATTCAGCAGTCATTCAATTTGTTACCCTGTAAATATGGAGCATAATAGGAAATGCCAAAAATGAATCGTAGACCCCTGCAACAATCAAGTAGCAACCATAACGACTACACGGTAATCTCAAGAACATATTTCAAGCGCCTTAAGAAAGCCATCATAGCTAGCCTAGCCTAGCTAACTTCAGCTGGCGGCTATTATCTTAGTCATTTAATTAAAATAAAGAAAAACAAAATCGAGTCATAACGAGGGAAAGAGAACGCAATCAGCAAGTCGATATTCCTATATAAGTCCTCGATCACAGTTGGGAATGCATCCTTAAGGTCAATGACAGCAATGCCCGCCATGTGGCTTCTTATCAACTTTCAGTAACTAATTCTTGTCCTTCACATCGTGCTTTGACCGGAGCAATTCGAAAACCAAAACCAAATTATCACCTCAAGAAAGGGTGGTACACATTTATACAGCGGAGGAGCTTCCCAGGAAAGTGGAGTGTACCTTATAAGAAAACCACTGACCATCGTAGTGTACTTTTGGGTTACTGGCCAAACTATCAAAGACAGCTTTTTGGGAAAGCATATCGACAAAACATGCTTCATTTAACTGCTCTGTTATAATCGCCAACCTTATCTAGAAACTTTCAATTCAATAAATGAAGGCCATTCAGCTAATATCTTTTAATTCTCTGATCTAAGCATGGAGTGATAATGTTTTGCCCAACTTAACATGGTGATTATGGAGGGAGATGGGATACAGTGAGGAAAAGAAATGAAGGGGCACACATAAAAAATTAACAAAAACAGAATAGCAAATAGAGAATTAGAAGAGAGAGATTGATGCTGTTGATAGGTGCCAAGGATTTCTGGTGCAACAAATGCAATCTAATTTGGAATGTCAAGACTCAAAACATATGGAAGTACGCGCAGCAGGTCGAAAAGCTGCTTGTCAATTATTCCATTATTAAACCAGTACAACGTTGGAAGACTGCCTCCATTCAATGAGATAGCCCTCGAGAAAGGTGCTCATTTTATCCATGGCTGTTGTTTGACTCCGGAATTATTAAAGATTTTGTCCAAGTCCTCTATCATAATGAAAAAATTCACTGCTCCAGAAAAACCATGAGCCTTGCTGGAAAGCAACATTCATTAATCGATTAGTATGTAATATCACACAACTTTTGAGGAAGATTCAACCCATTCTCCAATTCAACACTTGATGAACATTTAACTCCGACTATTGTCGAATCCCATCATGCATACAGGAAGGAAAGAGAAGTAGGACAATTGACGGCAACATAAGTTCGAGCCTTGGCGGCGAGGTAGGTCGATGGCGGATTCGAGGCGCGGAGGGTGGCGGGGGAAAGAGGGCGGAGATCCACACATGCAAACCCCATAGCAAGAAAAGTTGTTCCTTAACCCCTCCTAACCTAGAGATAGAAGAGTGGCTATCTTGAGTAATTAGGAATAGACTTGATTTTCTTTTTGTAATGCAGAAACGATATTATAATAGTTAAAACATAAGGCCTTTTTATTAACGGAATTATAATTGTTATATCATTAAATTTTCACATCTTTAATCATCATAATAAATAACACTACCACCGCTATATCAACAATTTACACAAAAGAGATTTCAATCATTATTATTGAATAAACATAGTTAATATAACTATGTTATTTTAATGTGCTGACGACTAGTACAAAATATTTTAAAAGTAATTTAAATAAAATATGTTTCTAAAATATTGTAATAAAAACATATGATCTGCTATAGTAGAATTATGATTATGAAGATGTCAAATTATATCGGAACTTATAACCACAAGGGAAATGAGTTATATGATGCATGGGAAATAAATTGTACTATTTCTTTTTTTAATTGTTATATCTATTATGGTAATGATTAAAATCGACAAAGGGTATTTTGCACATTTGTTCTTATACTTCGTTTATTCCACAGGTAGTAGCTGTAAACTAAATAAGTACAATTGTCAGACTTATTCATTCTGCAAATCAAGCTACAAAAATTACTCCATTACCATTAGAGGTGGCAATAAATATAAGTCCGCACTATTTCAACACCATTGTCCCTAAAACATGAGTACATAGAGTATTATCTTTACCTTGATTACATGTAATAATTAGCTATTGACAAGAAAATTGTAGCAATTGAAATCACATTATAAGAAAACACATTCAAACCATTTGGAAATACATTTCTTTGACAATTCTAAATGCATCCGAATTTCCATATTCAAAGGAGTTTCCTTACTTATCCTAATGTTCTTATTTGGGGTAATACCGTCCATTCAGAGTGGTAGGGAGTGTCTCAAGCTACATTTGGGTGAAAAAAAGCGCGAGCAATTCTTTATTCTCTTCACTCATGAAATCTCTAAAATAGGTTGACCGAAGTGTATAGTGTATCTATAAATATGAAAGATCGAGGAATAATAAACAATGTTGCATAATCCTTCATTAAAGTTCCACATACATGAAAACAAAGAATGTCCACGTGGGCATCCTTTATTAAGGATGTGCAGGATATTGATGTGTCAATTACATTATGCTACTGGCATATAGAAAACCAAGATTTTAGTGCATAAAACCAACGATAACCTGTGATCGGTTCTAATCTTATCTCTTCAATAATTTCAGATAGAGTTTTGGCGAGGTATCCATTTATTTATCACGATCAAAAGTCACTTCTATTTAAGTGCATCAACATCGCCTGTCTAAGCCCTAAAAAAATCACATTCCCACATAGATTAATTAGTAGTACTCCAAGTATGGAGAGTTCTTGAGAGAAGAGATGATGGAGAGAAAGAAAATAAAACTATCGCGACCGACTTTCGACTTTTTTTTTTTTTTGGCATCATCAAAAAGGGTCTACTTTGCATGCAGCGTTAAGTCTAGGTTTGAGACTTAACTCGGGCTCTCCCAAACCCATACCATATCGTAACTTAGGGTTTAAGTTTTTAACCTGCATGTAATTTTTATCTTGAAGTCGCCACTAATTAATTTGGGATAGGTCAATTAAAAACTTAAGTAAGGTGATAGGAGAATCACCTACTCCCTCTGAATCAGAGATTAAATAAGTTCAGGGGACTTGGTTACACTAGTTAGATAACTAATGCCCTTTCGTTACCTTTTTACCTTGTTCATTTCTGAAAATATTTGTCAAGTAATTTGATTGATTTTAGGACATTTCTCCTAACATGTAAGGTGATCAAACAAGTGTATAATTATAAATAATTAGCAATCAAGACAGATATGCAGCCTAAGGTTCTAACCCTAACTAAAATGGATAACATTCAAAACATAACAATTTATGCAATTATATTCTAATTAAAAACATGCATAATAATAATACAACAATAATTTAAAACATTTAGATATATCACATAATTTAAAAATTATATATATATCATACGATACTATGTCTAAATTATATCCTAATTTTAAAAGAAAATAAAAAAATTGAATTTTTTAAAAATTTTAATATTTTTTAAAAAATATTTTTAAATAAAATAATAATATTATATTAAAACCAGGTCGGATCGGCGGATCCGGATCGGTCGAATCCGACCTGGGTCAATGGATTTGACCCAAGGCGTTGACCCGAGTCGGATCCATTGATTTGGGTCGGTCAAAACCGACCCTAATCGAATCGGTTGATCCGGGTCGGGTTGATCTTGCACAGCAGCGCGGGGACGCCCGGAGGAGCCAAAAATTGCCTCTCGCCAGCCGACCCGGATCGACACTTTGGCCTTCTCCCTCCGATCTTCCGAGGTTGCTGCGTCCTGTCATTCGCTCTTAAATCATTCTCTGCTTGCTTCGGTCCCTATCGCGCTACCACCCTCCTGCCCGATCCTTTGCCGCCACCTCCTCCTTCACTAGGTCACCGCCGTCTCCTCGGCGTAAGTTTCTCCCTCTCATCTCCGAGGAGGTTGCTACGTTCTGTCATTCTCGCTCTTTTCATGATCTCTCCTTCTTTACTTGCTCCCGTCCTTATCATCGTCACCACCTCTTTCTACTGCTTTCGATCATCGCCACCGCTTCCTCCACTGTTAGGTGGCCGCTGTCTCCTCAACATAAGTTTCTCCTTCTCATCTCCAGAGGAGGTTGCTGCGTCTTTTCACTTTTCATGATTTCTCATTCTCTGCTTGCTCCAGTCCCTATCGCCGCCGCCTCCTCCTCCGCCCGATTGCCGCCGCCACCTCCTCCTCCGCTAAGTTGCCGCCGTCTCTTCAACGTAAATTTCTCCCTCTCATCCTTAAGGAGGTTGTTGCGTCCTATATCTTTTCTGATTTTTTTCTTCTCTGCTTGCTCCGGTCCCTATCGCTGCCATTGCCTCCTCCTTCGTCCGATTGCGAAAAAATGAGTGAAATCACATTTGATAATTTTTAGGGTTTTATCAACATAGTGTCCCGAATAAAGAAAGAGATTGAGATCTTAGCTGGTGCATCAGCTCATTCTCTCATCAAATTGAAGGTAGCTACATTTATTAATGAGGGCATTAGAGTATTTAATTGTGAATGTTATTTTGTAATTTTCCTTAATTCGTGTAGGGATACGAGACAAGACTGAAGTTGGTCATCCCAAGTCTTTGAGGCGGTGGACAACAAAATAGAGCAATAGGGCACGAGGATTATGGAGTAGCCTTTTGACCCGGACGGTGAGAGCGGCTTTGGCGGCAGATACAACACCTTTAGCCGCCTCTCCTTCAATGCGTGGCAGCTCAACCACCACCACGGCCATGGCTCCGCCTCCGCCCACCGAGGCCCACCGATCCTCTTCCGCCATGATTCACCGCAGCTCGAGGCTTGGATTCTACAACTACCAGCTCCTCCACTTGCATATGATCCGGCACCATTAGCACCATCCACCTTTGTAGCGCGATAGGGCCTCCCGACGACGGAGAGCCATTTTACACGATGAAAATGGCTGACAAGCAAGCGGCGGAGAAGAAGAAGAAGAGCCGGAGGGTGGAGATGGAGTGAAGGATCCTCAAGATGGTGGGCCAGCCGTTCCTACTCACACTTTATGCCGATTTCAAGGTCTCCCACTTCTTGTGCATTGTCATGGAGTTTTGCTCCACGGTGACCTCTACTCCCTCCTCCACAAGCAGCTCAACAAAAGCGCTTCTCTCTCTCCCCCATAAGGTACTCGACATCCCCCTCTCCAGTCATTGTGTTTGTTCTTTTCTTTCTTTTTTATTTCAAGAATGTTTTCTTTCTAGTTAACTTCCTCAGTTTTCTCAACGGTGACTATGGAGTTCTTTCTTCATTCCACAAACCCTTTATATTTTTTCATGTTATGGTGTTACTAGACTTGTCAAATAGATGGGTCAGATCGGGTTAGGTCGAGTCGGGTTGGGTCGGGTCGGGTTTGGATTGGATCATAAATGGTTCGACTCAAATTGACTCATTAACGGTTTATGATCCATTTATGTGCAATGTAATTTTCTTGACCCATACTCGATTCGGCCCATATCCAACTCATATCCAATCATATCCATATTGCTAAAACACTTTCATTTTTAATTAAATCTAGGAAAATTCATACCCAAACTTATATGAGAGCATAAGATTGAGTGAGTGCAAGATTGAGTGAGAGCGAGAGAGATGAGCTGACTTTTAATCAGTTGTAAACTTATTTATGACCCATTTATGACCTATTTAACACCTATATTAGACTTATACTCATTTATGACCCATTTACTAAATATAACTAATCCATTTATGACTCATTTACTAAATATAACTAACCCATTTATGACCTATTTACTAATATATGGGTTAAGAAATGAGTTTATGATCCATTTTGACAGGTCTAGTTGTTTTGCTTCTTTGCATGTTGTGATTCTCTATGTTTTGTTCTCATATGCTTTTTTCCATTTGAGAGGTTACCATATTTTCGCGAGGTACCCTATATTCCCTCTCCGATTCTTGTGTTTGTCCTTTTTCTTTTTTTTATTGCAAGAATGTTTTTTCTCTCTAGTTAACTTCCTCGATTTTCTCAATGAGTGACCATGAAGTTCTTTTAAGAATGTTTTTTCTCTCTGGTTAATTTCCTCAGTTTTTTTTTCAACGGGTGACCATGAAGTTCTTTATCCGACCAAAATAAAAACCATGGAGTGCTTTCTTTGTTCTACAAACCCTTTACATTTTTTCACGTTACGTTGTTTCGCTTCTCTGCATGGTGTGATTCTTCATGTTTTGTTTTCATCTGTTTTTTTTACTTTGAGAGGTTACTATATTTTCTATTTATGCTGTAATTAGCGACCTTCCATTGATCCTTTTCTTTTAATTGGGTTTTATTTATAATTTTAAAATGGAAGAAAAAGCAAAAGAAGCCTTGCTTTAAGTGTTTCATTTTTGTGATTTGAAGCTTAGATATTCATGGATCTTTTTTTTTTTTTAAGTCAGAAGATATTCTTGGATTATGTACCTGACGATAGCTGAATTATTGTAAGAAGATATTCCCTGATTATTTCCTTTTGGAAAAAATAATATAATTCATTTTACTGTAAATAAATTAATAAGAGATTAAGTAGTGAGAAAATAAAAAAATTAATTTCTTTTTGGGAGGGTGGGGTTTTGGTTTTTCCAGGTTTTATCGGCGGGGAGTGTTGGTGGCGCTAGAGTACCTCCACATGCTTGGGGTCATCCACGGGGACCTAAAGCTCGAGAATGTGTTAGTTAGAACGGACGGTCAGTTGATGCTCTCGACTTTGACCTCTCCCTATGCTCCACCATCATATCCCCATCGGCGACTTCAGACCCCCCTTCAACCTTGTCCACACCCTCTCGATATGACCCGTGTCCGCAGAGTATCCCTCCTTCCCCTTTGCCATTCTCCTGTCTTTCCTACCTCAACCAGCCCTTTCGATTGTGCATGTCACATCCCGATTTTTGGGCCTGAGAAGCCGCAGGTAAAATCCTCAATTTCAGTCCCTAGGAATTGGCTATGGGTTAAGTTTGGCGGTTTTCCAATCAGAACTAAACTGTTTTATCTTGTTTTGGAAAACCTAGTTTTCGGATCATTTGTACCCTTTCATTTTGTTATTTTTGGGGAGACATTTGTGATCCGAATTTCGAAATACTTTCTTCTTGAAAATTGTTCCAAACATTTTGAAGTTTTGCATAATTTAATTTCAGAATTTTTGGAGTTGATATGAGTGGTACGATGGTCTCATTTTCGGACCGTGTGAAACTGCCCAGAATGGGAATTTCGGTGATGTTTACACCGTCTTGATTTTCTAGGAGCTTTTCTGGGCCGATTTTGGAAAAGTTTCCTTCATGAAAGTTGTTGAAAACTTTTTTTTTTATAACGTGTACAAATTTGGGAATTTTCTGAGATGATTTGGATACTGGACAGAGCTTATTTTGAGAAACAAAAATGCTGTTCCAGTGAACTGTTTTTAGTCTGTTTTTGAGTGACCGAAAATGGTATTTAAAGAGAGAATTAGATTTTGTGTTCTTCATGAAAAATGTTTATTAAGGTCTTGTTTATGACATATCCGAATTTGAAAAATTTTCGGAGTTCATTTACTATGATTTCAAGTCCAATTTCGTGAACAGTGCAAAATTGTCCGGTTTTTCCAGATTTCAAAGATTTAGCATTTTCTATATGAAAACGTTAGAATTTGGACTTGGTGTCTTCTGGTGATTTAAAGTACGCGTTCTGAACTTTCAAATGAGATATTTTATGCATTTTTGGAGGTCAGACTAAGGGGAAACAAAATAGAGAATAAGCTTGAAAATGATTGGCCAAGAATGAAGCTTGTTCAAGAAGCCTCATTAATTAATCTTGACTTTGATGGCCCTTCATGATGACATGCATTAAATGGGCCATTATTATTCTTGACTTTGGTGGTTCTTAATGATAGCCATGTGAGGTAAGCGCTTACCTCATTGCCTCAATGACACGCGTGATAACCTCATGCGCCTCGATGACATAAGCGCTTACATCATCCAAACTTTGGCCCCAAGTTTCCCCTCCTATAAATAGAAAGAAGGGCCATTCGGCCAAGAGAGAGAGAGAGAGAGAGAGTAGCCGTGAGGGAGAGAGAGAAAGAGAAAGAGAGAGAGAAAACTAAGAGAGAAAAAGCTAAGGGAAAGAAAAGAAAGGGCGACACCGTGAGTTGCCGAGAGAAAACCAAGAGAGAAAGAAAGCCGTGGGAGAGAAAAGAAAGGGCCACCGAGACCCCAAGGCCGTTGTTCTCACCATCCGTTCTTCTCTCTCTAGTTCTTGTTTCAGTTTTGAGTAAGTAAACTTCCTAATATCGGAAAGGAAGTTGTGATGCGTTTGTGATACGGTTTGCTTGGACCGTTTCTCTGTCATTTGGTTGATCGTGGTTGGTTCATTTCTTGATTTGATCATGTTTCGTGTTTGATGTTGTTTTGAGATAAAATCGAGACTTGAATGGCAAAGGTGCACATGTTATAGCCATGCTTGATGTTCTCTTGTATGAACTTTGCTATTGATCTGCCATTGATGCGGGTGCGGTAAGGGCGGCTTGTGCTAACGGGCGATCCCCTCATCCTCGCTTGATAATAGTAGGTTTACTTACTTTGAGTCTCCCGACTCATCCTTTTTTTTCCCACCCTCGGGTCAAGTGGGATGGTCGCTACGGACGACAGCGAAAGGGGAGCTTGAGCCATGTTGGAGTTCGGGGAAAAGCGAGGAGTAAACCCGAAGTAGTGGGCTTAGGACACCCAAGCCACATATTTGTTGTGTGTAAATGGCTATGAAAACATGTGTTGTTGCCATGGCCCGAAGGGCTTGTTAAAACATGTTTGCATGTCTTGTAAACATAAGGTTTGTTCATGATATTGTTTGTCTTAATCCCGCTGTTGTTTTGAACGTGATTGTCGAGTTATGCTTCGGCGTGTGTGTAAATAAAGATAATAATGAGCGGGGACGACACGTTTTATGACCCGAGGTCGGGCGTCACGGTGCAAGAACAGAACCTCACCCCGAGCAATCGGGTGTTCATGGTTGAGCCGGTTAGCGCCGGTTGCATTCCTTCATTGGGACCCACAAGTACATGGCGCAAAGATGGCCTCCGCCGGGTCCTATAGCAATGCCGTTGACTAGTGGGCTCTTGGGATCTTCATCTATGAGATGGTCTACGACCACACGCCCCTTCGTCGGCACGTTGAATGAGGTCACGCTCCGCAACATCCTCCATAAGCCCCTCGCCTTCCCTAGTCTCGGACGCGCGCCCACAGCCCATGAGCTCCAAACCCACGACCTCATCACCGGGCTACTCTACAAGGACTCGGCACAGTAGGGCTCGAGTCTCGATGCGGTCCACCGACATCAAGAAGCATCCCTTCTTCGAGGGCTTGAATTTTGCCCTCGTCCGGTCGTTAAAAGCCGCCCGACTTGAGGTTGAGGTGGCGGTGAATGATGGCAGCAATTTTCAAACAACCTTCAATTTCTGAGCAAGAAGGAAGAGCAGTTGAATTTCGGCCACGTGTCGGCTAGACCTGGCGGTTTGGTAGCGTACATTTGTTTTCCTCATTGTTAATACTATCTTAGCCTTAGGAAGTAGGTTATCCATGTCTTATAGGGGTTATCATGTTTACGAAATACGTGCCTAACTAATTTTAGACCAAGCAAACATGAGAGAATGTCCTATGCATGAGAAAATATTGGGTACCATTCTGATTTCACCGTGGCAAAATAAGAGTGCCCCTCCGTGCGACACATGTCGGAGGGTCCCACCTAGTCAAACACCTCTAATTTTGAAAATATAGCGCCTCTTGATTAACCCTCGACACTCTCGCCGCCTAACCCCTCTCTCTCCTCCCGACTCAAATGGCGTCGTCCTTCAACTCCTTTGCGCCTCCGCCTCGATGTTGGACTTCCGATACCGGCTCCTCCTCGACTTGCGCGCCCAACCTCTCTCTTCTCCCGGACCGTGCCTCCCACGCCGACTCATACATACTATGAGAACTACCTCCCTCGACTCCTTTGACACCCCCCTCCAATGTCGACATCGACGCCAACGCCCGGCGCCTCCACCCAACCCTTGCCGACGCCTCCGCGTCCGCCATGCCTTAGCCCTAGCCTCCGCCTCGATGCTTTGTTTGCCACAAGCCCTCAAGAAGCGGCGGGGAACAAGTGAAGCCATAGCCAAAGACCACCAACAGCCTCAGCCGGCGGCGGTGGCCAAGTCTTTGTCGTCGTCGTCAATGGTGGCCAAGGAGAAGAGGTCGCAGCAACAAAGATGCGTGGTCGATTTTAGAAGTACGCCCGGTGGAAGTCCCTCTTCCCGTCTTTAATGATTTGGATAGCCAACCACAACCTCCTTTGGCCTTCTCTCTATTGCTGGTACTTGAAAGGTCTCATATTTCTCTATTCATTTGTTTTGGTCTCCGCGCCGATGGAAATCTATGGTTGTTTTTGCTAGGTTGTGCTCGGGTAAAGTGGCGTGGGTGTTGAATTTTTGGATGTTTAAAGGATTACGAGTGCAGCGTTCATAGGTCTAAACGCATGACCTTCTCTCTTATGCGAGTTTGAGACAGCATTTTCGTTTTGTGCAAGTTTGGTGCCTATGGATTTGTAGGGTTTAAATATTCCCTTTATCCTATGAGGTTTGGTTCGAGAGGAGTACAAAATGCTATTTTCCCTTTATCTTATGAGTTGGAGGGAGTGCACGCTGAGTTGGGAGGAGAGAGAGAGGGGTTGGGGTGCGAGAGTGCCGAGGGTTGATCAAGAGGCGTTTTATTTTCAAAATTAAAAGTGTGTTTGACGGGTGGGATCCTTTAACACGTGTCGTATGAAGGGCACTCTTATTTTGCCATGATGGAATGATAGTGGTACCTAGTATTTTCTCAAGATAGTATTAACAATAAGGAAAACAAATGTATGTTACCAAATTGCCAGGTCTAGCTGGACACATGGCAAAATTCAACGCTTTTCCTTCTTGCTCAGAAATTGAAGGCTATTTGAAAATCACCGCCACCGCTGTTTATTGCCACCTCAACCTCAAGTAGGGGCAGCGTCAATGATCAGACAAGGTCAAAATTCAAGCCCTCAAAGAAGGGATGCTTCTTGAGGTTGGCGGATTCCACGCCGACCCCGATGGCGGGTCCTTGCATAGGAGCCCGGCGATGAGGTCATGGGTGTGGAGCTCATAGGCCGTGGTGGGCACGTCGAGGTTGGGGAAGGCGAGGGGCTTCGGACGATGTTGCGAAGCATGACCTCATTCAACGTGTCGATGAAAGGCGGGGTCAGAGACCATCTCATAGATGAAGATCCTAAGAGCCCAACAATCAACGGCGTTGTTGTGGGACCCGCTTCGGAGACCATCTCTAGTGCTATGTACTCATGGGTCCCGAAAAGGACTACAATCGGCCATCGACCGGCTCAGCCACGAACAACCCGATTGCTCGGGAAAGGTTCTGGTTCTTGCACAACCAAAAGGGTTGGTTGAGGCTGGAAAGATAGGAGAACGGTGAAAGGGAAAGGAGGGATTCTCACGGACCTTGGTCATACCGGGAGGGCGTGGGCAAGGCGAAGGAGGGGTCCAGATTCGTTGATGGGAATACAACGGGTGGAGCATAGGGAGAGGTCAAAGTCAAAGAGCATCATATGACCGTCCGATCCGACTAACACGTTCTCGAACTTTAGTTCCCGTGGATGACCCCAAGCATGTGGAGGTACTCTAGCACCACCAGCACTTCCGCCGCATAAAACCTAAAAAACAAAACCCCACCCCAAAAAAAAAAATTAATCTTTTTTTTTTTTTCTCACTACTTAATCTCTTATTAATTTATTTAGAGTAAAATGAATTACATTATTTTTCCAAAAAGGTAATCCGGGAATATATTCTGACTATAGTCTTGCTATTATCAGGTATATAATTTGGGAATATCTTCTAACTAAACAAAAAAAAATGTCCGAGCTTCAAATAGACCTGTCAAAATGAGTCATAAAACTCATTTCTTAACTTATATATTAGTAAATAGGTAAATGGATTGGTTATATTTATTAAATGGGTCATAAATGGGTAGAAATTTAATATTAGTATTAAATGGGTCATAAATGGATTAATTATATTTATTAAATGGATCATAAATGGGTAGAAATATAATATTAGTATTAAATAGGTCATAAATGGATCGTAAATGGGTCATAAATGAGTTTACAATTGATTTAAATTCAACTCATCTCTTTCACCCTTACTCAACTTTGCGCTCACTCACTTCGCACTCTCATCTCAATTTTGGATATGAATTTTCCTAGATTTAATTAAATATAAAAGTATTTTAGCAATATGGGTCGATCGGATATGGGTTAAGTATGGGTCGGGTTAGGTATGAGTTAAGAAAATTGCATTACACATAAATGGGTCATAGATGGGATAATGGGTCAATTTGGGTCGGACCATTTTATGACCCAAACTCACCCATTTAATGAGGTTTAGCTTTTAACCACAAAAAGAAACAATGAAAGCAAGGCTCATTTTCCTTCTTTTTTTTTTCTGTTTTTGAAATTATAAATAAAACTTGATTAAAAGAAAAGGATCTATGGAAGGTCGCCAGTTGCAGCAGAAGAAGAAAATATGGTAACCTCTCAAAGGGAAAAAAGCAGATGAGAACAAAACATGGAGAATCACACCATGCAGAGAAGCGAAACAACATAACATGAAAAAATGTAAAGGGTTCGTGGAATGAAGAAAGAACTCCATGTTTTTTTTTTTTGTTGGATAAAGAACTCTATGGTCACCCATTGAGAAAACTGAGGAAGTTAACTAGAAAAAAAACATTCTTGAAATAAAAAACACTCTTGAAAGAACTCTATGGTCACCTGTTGAGAAAATTGAGGAAGTTAACCAGAGAGAAAACATTCTTGCAATAAAAAAGAAAGAAAAGGACAAACACAGTGACTGGAGAGGCAATGTGGGGTACCTCGCGAAAATATGGTAACCTCTCAAAGGGAAAAAAGCATATAAGAACAAAACATAGAGAAACACACCATGTAGAAAAGCAAAACAACTAGACCTATCAAAATGGGTTATAAACTCATTTCTTAACACATATATTAGTAAATAGGTCATAAATAGGTTAGTTATATTTCGTAAATGAGTTATAAAAGGTATGAGTCTAATATTGGTATAAAATGGGTCATAAATAAGTCGTGAATTGGTCATAAATGAGTTTACAATTGATTTAAATTCAACTCATCTCTCTCGCCCCTCACTCAATTTTGCCCTCACTCACTCCGTGACTCTCATCTCAATTTGGATATAAATTTTCCTAAATTTAATTAAAAATGAAAGTGTTTTAGCAATATGGGTATGATCGGGTATGGGTAGGGTATGGGTATGGGTTAAGAAAATTACATTACATATAAATGGATCATAAATGGGTTAATGAGTCAATTTGAGTTAGACCATTTATGACCCAACCAGACCCAACCCAACCCACCCATTTGACAAATCTAGAAACAACATAACGTGAAAAAATGTAAAGGGTTCGTGGAATGAAGAAAGAACTCCATGGTCACCCGTTGAGAAAACTGTGGAAGTTAACCAGAGAGAAAACATTCTTGAAATAAAAAAGAAAGAAAAGGACAAACATAGTGACTGGAGAGGGAATGTGGGGTACCTCGCGGTGGCAAGAGAGAAGCGCTTGTCGGGCTGCTTGTGGAGGAGGGAGTAGAGGTCACCGCCAGAGCATAACTCCATGACAAATGCACGAGAAGTGGAAGAACTTGAACTTGGTGTAGAGCGTGGGCAGGAACGGGTGGTGCACCATCTTGAGGATCCTCCACTCTAGCTCCACCCTCTGGCTCTCCTTCTTCTTCTCCTACCTGCTTGTCAACCATTTTCATCACGTAAAATGGCTCTCCGTCATCGGAGGCCCCATTACGGTTTCAGAGGTAGATGGTGTTGACGGTACTGGATCATATGCAGTTATGGAGCCCGGTAGTCGAGAAATCTAAGCCTCGGGTTGCGGTGGATTAAGGAGGAGGAGGGACGGTGGGCCACAGTGAGGGGGAGGAGGACGGTGAGCCCCGGTGGCGTGGGGCGGAGCCATGGCCATGGTGGTGGTCAAGCTACCACACGTCGAAGGAGAGGCGGCCAAAGGTGTTGTAGCTTTTGCCAAAGTTGCTCTTACCGTCTAAGTCAAAAGGCTGCTCTATAATCCTCAGGCCCTGCTCGCTCTATTTTGTTGTCCATCATCGCAGCACTTGGAATGACCAACTTCAATATTGTTTCGTATTCCTACACGAATTAAGGAAAATTACCAAATAACATTCACAATTGAATACTCTAAAGCCCTCATTAATAAATGCAGCTACCTTCAATCTGATGAGACAATGAGCTGATGCACCAGTTGAGATCTCAATCTCTTTCTTTATTCGGGACACCATGTTGATAAAATCTTGAAAAATACCAAACGTGTTTTCACTCATTTTTTGGTGATTGGATGGCGAAGGAGGCGGCGGTGGCGGCAGGAACTAGAGCAAGTAGAGAAGAAAAAATCATGAAGAGAGATAGGATGCAGCAACCTCCTTAGAGATGAGAGGGAGAAACTTACGGTGGGGAGATGGCGGCGATCGGGCGGAGGAGGAGGCGGCAACAACGACAATAGGGACTGGAGCAAGTAGAGAAGGGGAGATCATGAAAAGAGCGAGAATGACAGGATGCAACAACTTCCTCAGGAGATGAGAGGGAGAAACTTGCAACCGAGGAGATGGCAGCGACCTAGTGGGAGGAGGAGGCGACGGCGATCAAGGCGGAGGAGGAGGCAGCAACGATGACAGAGACTAGAGTAAGCAGAGAAAGAGAAATCATAAAAGAGACAGAGCGTAGAAATCTCCTCGTAGATGAGGGAAGAAACTTACGCTAAGGAGACGGCGGCGATAGGGACTGGAGAAGCAAAGAAGGAGAGATCATGAAAAGAGTGAGAATGACAGGACGTAGCAACCTCCTTGGGAGATAAGAGGGAGAAACTTACGCTAAGAAAAACGACGGGCGACCTAGCGGAGGAGATGGCAGCGGTGGCGGTGGCGATCTGGTAGAGGAGGAGGTGACAATGGCAATAGGGACTTGACCAAGCAGAGAAAAAGAAATCATAAAAATAGACAGGACGAGCAACCTCCCTTGGAGATGAGAGGGAGAAACTTATGCTAAGGAGACGGCAGTGACCTAACGGAGGAGGAGGTGGCGGTGGCGGCGACAAAGACTGGAGCAAACAGAGAAGGAGAGATCATGAAAAGAGCAAAAATGACAGGGCACAGCAACCTCCTCGGGAGATGAGAGGAAGAAACTTATGTTGAGCAGACAGTAGCGACCTAGCGGAGGAGGAGGTGGTGACGGGTGGTGGTGATCGGGCGGAAGAGGAGGCGGTGGCGGCGATAGGGACTGGAGCAAGTAGAGAAGGAGAAATCATGAAATGAGACAGGACACAGCAACCTCCTCGAAGATGAGAGGGAGAAACTTACGCTAAGGAGATAACGGTGGTGACTGGGAGTAAGCAGAGAAGGAGAGATCATGAAAAGAGCAGGAATAACAAGACGCAGCAACCTCCTCAAGAGATGAGAGGGAGAAACTTACGCTCTGCGGTGACTTAGTGGAGGAAGAGGCGGCGGCAGCGGCAACAATCGGGCGAAGGAGGAGGTGGTGACGATGATAGGGATTGGAGCAAGCAAATAAGGAGAAATCATGAAAAAAGACAGGACACAGCAACCTCCTCGGGAGATGAGAAGGAGAAACTTACGCTAAGGAGATGGGCGGCAACCTAACGAAGGAGGAGGCGGCGGCAGATGATCGGGTGGAGGAGGATGTAAAGACGGCGATAGGGACTGGAGCAAGTAGAGAAGAAGAGATCATGAAAAGAGCGGGAATGACAGGATGCAGCAACCTCCTCGGGAGATGAGAGGGAGAAACTTATGATGAGAAGATAGCGAGGCGAACCAGCGAAGGAAAAGGCGGTGGGCAGGGGCGATCGGATGGAGGAAGAGGAGGAGGTGGCAGCGGCGACATGGACTGGAACTATGCGGCTGGGGGGGTTGGAATCAATGACTATAAACAAGTGGAAGAAGGCTCTGCAGAGTGTTTCAAGAATACAAGGATGCGAATTGGAGAAATTCCAAAACAGGTAACTCGAAATCAAGACGTCGATGCTTCTTTTGATTACTCCAACACTAGTGATCTAGTATCAAATTAAATAAAGAAGAGAATCAATGCATCTGTTCTTTTTCCAGGTGCATTATCCGACCACTTGTTCCTTTTCACATCTTCCTCTTTCCTTCTTTTCCTGTTTTACAAGGATGATGAACTCATAAGCGAGGTCATTTCCATGGTTAAGAAACTTGGTGTTCACCATGAGAATGGACAAGCGGTTGAAGGGCAAATTTTGACAGGAAAATGTGTGGTCGACATATCGGGATTTTTAGGAATTTGTAAGTCGACTCTTGCCATAGTTGTCTACAATAGAATTGTTTAGTTTAGAGGTTTCAAGAACTCTAGGGTGACTTTATGGAAGCCATATAATCGTTTAGGGGTACATTGAAGTTGTGGACCCCTAACTTACCGCACATCTTAGACATGCTTTGTAGCAACTCTATTGTTTGCATACCGCTTAGCTTCTCCTCTACAATCTTCTTCGTGCAACTTTGTTTTGAATTGTCTTGAAAAAAGAGGAAATTTTATTGACTCGCACTCTTGACATTGCAGCTACATTGCTCATACAGGGCTTATGATGCTGTGGATGAAATTACAGCTGCATTTTCAATTGCATTTAATCCTGTGGGGACAATGTAAGTTTAACATTCAATTTCAAGACTCTGATTTCCTCATGTCAACAGTCCACTCTAATTCCCCTTAAATTTTCTTTTAGTATCCTTACATTCTCTACCGTCCAGAAATATTAAGTGATTTTTCTATGCTTCACAATCATTTTTATTTTGTCACTCAATTTAAAGCTGTTTCCTCTTTCCAAGCCTATTATTATTGAGCTCAATACCGAGCTTGTCAAAACCAGGGAGTCTTTAGAGATCTATAGTGAGCATTGCATGATTAGAACGGGTAGATTCGAGGTTTTGAAACCTAACATAACCGAGGGTTTACAGGCATATGAAAGGAATGGTTGTTTATGCAAACTAAAACAGTGAACTCATTTACTCGGGTCATGTACTAAATCCTATAATTAATATCAATAGTAGGTAATAAGCCTTTTAAAGGAAAAAGGGTCTCTAATGAGCAACAACCTCGACCAAATCAACTGATTTTAGGGAAAAGAAAGATCGTGGACTAGTGTTGCTTGAGATTTCTTTGTTTTGCAAATTGATAAGAGATAATCGCTGGGGACAATAGTGTTGTATGTTTGATTGGTGCTCAATTAATGCCACTCAAACAATTATGGTACCTATTATAGACATATAGATTAACATTCTCTATATATTCGACTGTCATCTTCTAGGCTATGAATGGTATGACCTCAATAGTTTTTTTTAACCTTGAGAAAAGAGCTAAATCCAAAGAAAGCCCAAAGGCCTCGTATAATTCCAAATACAGGTGTGGCCCAAAAATCCGATGTGGCATTATGATGTGCCATTAATTTATTATATAATGTCTGACGTGGCAAAATGGCTATGTTTGTTAAACCTAACCTCCAAATTGAGGAATTAGGGCACAATTAGCTTATGAAATTTGGACATACAAGCAATGTTCCTATGAAGAGAAGGAGCTCTGAAGGCGCTAAGCTGACGATTTTGGAGGCTTCCTAAGATTTCTGAGCTCAAATTCTTGCGATACTGAGGCCTTCCTTCGAGAGGTTGAGTCGACGGAGAAGGATGAGGAAGAGAGGCTTGAGCAGAGCTAGAGTATCTCCTTCATCGTGTGCCATTACAAAGAGGAGAGAGAATTTCAAAGGCCTCTTGAAATTTCCGAGCTCAAATTCTTGCAATTGTGAAGGCTTCATGGAGAAGTTGAGTCGGTGAAGAAAAATGAGGAAGAGAGACTTGAGAAGGGCTGGAGTGTCTTCTTTTTTTTTTTTAGGACATAATAGAGACTTGTCATTTTATTTAACAACTAGCCCTCTAAAGTAAGGGACATCAAAACACAAGATTTCCCATAAAGGGGTGGCAGGTAAAAAACTCAATAACATGGAAGAGGCTTAAATCTTGAGACATTTACAATCAAATATGCTAATTTATTTAAATCACAAGGGCAGTAGGTTAGCTCAAGACCATCAAAAAGGGCCATGAAGCATTGAACACGAAAAATCGAAAAAACGTTATCCTTATAATTATTTTCCGTGAAATGAACTCAGCCTATATTATAAAAGGTCTAAAGGCAAATGCACAAAATGGATAATGTTTACTTCTGTGCACGCCACGTCTGCATCTTACTTCACATCTATGCTTGTTACGTGGCAGAGGCAAACTGACAAGACTTTGCCATGCGTCTCGCGTTCATCAACAAGTATCGTTTCGTCGAACATCAAAAAGAGGATATACCATCTAAAAGCACTTTGAAATGGTTATTAATTTTTAATTTAACCGATTCTATCTAAGAATGAAAGAGTTTCGCAAACCTTATTAAACTAGACTAAAATATGCAGGTTTGTATTTAAATTTTACAGCTTATTTAATGGAACTTATTCTAACCATAGCCTTTGTTATTGGAAGCAAACCCACTTTACAAGAAATTTACTTTTGTGACTGTGGTGTGCTGAGGGGAGGGGCACGACATGACAGAGAACTTCACGAGCATTGATTTATTAGTTTATTATTTGACTGCGGTGCACAGTTGGCATTTCATTTTATGGTTCCCGCTTTCCGCTCTCGGTGTCTCTCCGTCCCGTCCTGTTTTTAGAGTCTGTCAACTCCATCTTCTCCAACCCCCCGTTCTTTCTGGTTCGCTATGGATGAGCGAGCAGGGCCGATCGAATTAGCCAAATTCAAATCCTAACTTTTAGATGCCATTTTTGGACTTCAGAGACCGATAGGTCTACAGAGGTCTGATAAAGTCTTTGATGTCCCAAAAATGGGCATCTAAACGTTAGACTGAGAGCTTGAGGTGAGACTTGAACTCAAAAAGGAATGGAGATTTCCTTTGGAGCGCCCATCTCTTGTACCGGCAAGACATTTAAGAGCATTCTGACGCCGCGTTTGGTTGGAGGAAGAGAGCTCAAGAGACACAAGCGAGCCTCAGATTTGAAGGGGCATCGGAGATACCCCGGAGAACCATGGATCGCAGCTTTTGTGGACGAACACCCAAGTTCTCTTCCTTGATTCGGTCAGTAATCGTGGCTTCATCACACTCTTGTGATTTATTTCGTTGGTGTTCTCTCTCCCCTGTTTCGGTGATATACCAAAACCGAGATGTGTTCATGTTGCTCGAATATATTATCACTGAGAATCTGAGTTTATCTTAGCCTTCTCTAAACGACTCGTGACACATTGTTGTTCTAATACTGATCTTAGATGAGAAACGGTTTCAATGTCATGGCCAGATATTAGTAGTCTCAATGCACACGCACGCTGTTTGTTGAAATGCCTCTAGGACATATTTCTGAAATAGCTCATGATTTTGTGATGCCCAGATATTATCCGATTGTATGATGAATTGGGAAAGCTTTTTAAAATACTGATGATCCAATGCGAGTTTCTTATGGAAATACGAACTTTATGTTTTATATAAGCGGTGATGTTTACCATAGAATGTTTCCTGTAAATATTTTTTGACCAGTCGTGATGTGAAGAAGATGGTTTGCAAGTTATTCTATTAAAAAGTATTTAATGAATTTTGCCATTGTTTCCGATTTAATTTTTATTATTGTAATCTAATCAAATACCCTGAATCAGGCAATTTATGTGTCATATGCTTTATTCTTCGGTGGATCTAGCAGGATGTTTGTCGATCGAAAAAATTAGGTTAAAATGTATGATTCACCAAGTGTATCCATAGCTTATGGTCTGTTTACATTATAAACTATGATGTTATTTGTTGATCGGATCGAATGCGATTCTTATTCCAATAACACCAATTTTATTACAGTTCGAGCAAATCTCTCATATGTACGTGCACCTCCAATTAATCTTCTAGTTAGTGGTTTTCAATCTGGTTTGTTTGCGAGTTAAACTATTTTATAAATATAATGGTTATCCGAAACTTGTGGCCGGAGTTTTGACTAATCTCCATGGATGCTCTCTTTCGCGGAAATTGCATAAGCCGTCGTGGCCCACAAAACTACTATGAATCGAAGACGCTGTAATTTGAATGCATAATCTATCGGATCCAAACTGAAAGCCAAATAAATTTAGCAAACTCTTGGGGTTTGATTAACTTTTGAACCATGCATTGGGAAAAATTTCAAATCAATCTCGATACCATGGCGTGTCAGCAATTATCTGGAGTTAGTAGAAGATGAAAAGTAAGGACATGTATCATCTTTTATTTCGGATTAAGTTTTTTTTTTATTCACATGAATTTTCAACAACATTAATGTGACTTTGCCAACGGTGGCAATGATAATGGCAGAGTAATGGCATCAGTCACTTCGTTAATGCATTGAAAATACGGTTTCTTTGGGAGGACTATTGTTTAGGCAAAAAAAACAATCACGAACACACGCAGATTAATACGTAGTAATCCAAAATATAGAGTTCTTGAGAGAGAAGAGAGATGGAGAGAGATGGAGAGAGATGGAGAGAAAGAACATAAAATTAACAGATGGGTATCCGATCGATTACCGGTTTCGCTTGTCTGAGGCCAAAATCTTCTTCCAATACCTCACAAAGGTGGGAACAGAAATCGGAGGCCATCCCTCCATTCATGCCCAAAGGTTGACAATTACTGCCACAAAGATCCTTGGGAGATCTTGACACGAATTCAAAGGAAAGCTTCTACATCTTCACTAGGTTAAAGATGATTAAGTCTAGGGTGAAGAGGAGGACCGGTTATGGGGACCTGGAGCAATGGGAATAAGTGAGAAATCATGGACGGTCAAGGCAATATTGTTGGTTACAACAAGCCATTCACCTTTAAATTATTGACCGGGAGCTAGAAGATGGAGAATGGGCATTGGACCATGCACAAGTACTCTATGAATGGTCCAGAGGTATTCTAATTTCTCCGATTAATCTTCTATAATATTTCCAGTGTACTTGGAAAATTATAATTTTACACCAATAATATTGAGTCCATTTATTTTGCTGAAGATCACATATTTAGACATCAACTAATCATATCATCTTATATTTGGACCAATTATGACGTAAATGTGAGGTCTCATGGAATGCAAATGTTACTCGCATTGTCAAAATTTTAAAGGCTATTTATCTATTTGTATGTTACTTTTGGTTTTTCCTCACTCGAACTCTATGATTACATACATTGTTTGGCAAACCTAGCTGGTTAGGATTCTCGATTATTTATACTCTTATCATAAGACTCGGAGCGCCGGATTTAAAACAAAAGATTGGATAAGTACCTACGGAGAAACGAACGGAGCTCAGAAAACGACTATTATACCTCAAAAGGGATCTTCTGCACAACCTGGGAAAACAAGCAATGGGTCCTTTTCTATCTAAATCCCTCTCTCTTTCTTTATGATTCACTTCTCCTTCTTGGGCTGGGCCATCTTCTCAACGGGAGAGTATAAACAACAAGGCTTGGAAAGAAGCTACTAGCGAACTCGGGGAGCAATGGTCAATTTATTTTCTCAAGTTCCCTCCAAGCCTCTCCATTGCAGCACCCCCACCAGTCCTTGCCTCTTCCCTTCGATCCATACCACGGGAAATAGCCAAACCCCATTTGCTTTCTCCACTAGCTTCAAATGGGACCAGCCTGCAAACAAGAACACGGTACCCCAAAATAGAATGTCTAGTCACACAAAAAAAAAAAAAAAAAAACAATAGAGGAGTCTGGTCTTATTACACATTTTCATGGCAAGTTTCAGTTTGAGCCTGTTGAAAAGCAGCAGTTTTGGAAGACCTTCAGACGATCAACAAAGCAGCAAAATTCTGAGATCATTCAGCTAAGATATTTTGTTGTGCAAACCCCCGGATGTCCTGCTTCTTAACTAACTAATTTGACTCTTGAAGGAAATCGCGTTGACTATAAAGAAACTCAGAATACAAGCAAGCTTTTATTGAAGTTTTATTGACCTGGTGTTAATCTCATACTTAGCAAGAGGAAAGCAAACTGCAGCTCCAAGATCTGCACCGGGAGCGACATTCCTTGCACGCCACTATAGTGATCCTGCTACTAACACAAACCAAAGTAAAGAAAAGAAACTCCTTTTCCGCTTAGCACCAGCTGTTTGACCGAATACGAAATTGTGATACATTGATTTCGTAAGCTACGGCATAACAAAAAAAATTAATAGACAATATCTCAAGCATGGGAAGTAATGCCTTATAGATCGAACGAAAGGTTGCAACAGTGGCCGAACCAGCTCCAGCTCCGTTAAAAACATCACGAACTCCTTGTTTCTCAGCTAGCAGATTTTGTAGACCATAAAACGCAGCAGTAAACGTCCCGAAGCACACTATACTGCGATGGAGCCACGTGTCACTCACTCGAATGAATGTTTTCAACAAAATATTATCATGTAGACTACTGATAGATCAGCATACATTCTTCATCCGGAAAATCTTCTTGTACTGTTTACCAAGAGCATTTTTCAGCTTCAGGATGTAATGTACATCAAGGAAAACGATACCGTAAAAAGAAAGGCAAAAGTGAAGAACTTCAGTGAAAGGAGAAATCAACTTATTGAGGAGGCAGTATGTGTGTCGCGACCTCCCAACGCCCGGCCCCTCGACAAACTTAGGTTGACAAGGGTCAGTTAAGAGGCTAATGGATTGCTAAGTCTAAACCTAAGACTTGACTCGGGTTTTCCCAAGTTTATACCAACTCAAAACTTAAGGTTCAAGTTATTAACATGCAAATTGATTTTATGTGGGAGTTGCCAATAATTAGTTTAGGGTGGGTCAATTAGAAACCTAAGTAAGGTGATGGGAGAATCGCCTTACTCCTACAAACCAGATATTCAAATGAGTTTGGGGACTTGATTACACTAGTTAGATAACTAATACCTTTTCGGTATCTAATCCTGTTCAAACATTATTTTAAAAGTGTTCATACAATCTTCCTAAAGATTGTGAATCTTAGGTTCTAATCCTAACCAGGCTAAGGAAAGAACAATCAATGCATTGAAAGTGCACAAGAAACGTCCTACCATGCCTCTAATTAGCATATAAAGTCGAGTTAAACATGCAATTCAAAGCATGTGAATTAAAAACAACGTGCAATTAAACATAGTATTAATCCCACCAAACATGCAAGAAATGGCAATTTCAAAGCCCAATTTCTATTTTTGATTTTTAGTAAAAATAAAACTTTTTTTTGGATTTTTCTAAAAATATATTTTTATTTTTAAAAAATTAATATTTAAATTATTATATTATATTATATTATTATAATAATTAGACCCTGGTCATATTTCCGAATTCGAGTTGGGTTCAGCCCCAAAAAGGTTGGGTTGGCGAACTCATGGATCGGGTCCAACTTGTCACGCCCGAAATCGAGCTCGCGACATCCCCCTGCTCCGGTCGATTTTATGCGACGTTCGGGAACGTCGCCGACCCAACCCAAAAATCAGAGCCACATGCGGAAGCGAATATAAAAACCCCGGACAGAAATATGGCGACAACGGGTAGAACACCACAACAATCAAACAGCAACATATTTAAACAGTACCAAATATACAAACATCATATTACGTAGACATAATTAACAATTAAACATCCACAGTCACCGATTTAATAAAAAGATCGGGGTTTGGTTACCCTAACCCGTTATCGGTCTACTCAATCTACACAACCCCTAAAATACCATAGGAAAAACCTAAGGATCGACCTCTTCCATTCTACTCGAATCTCCGGGCTTGAACCTCCGGGAACTCACCCGCGCCCCACGGGCACCAAAGTCACTTTTCCGGGTTTACGGGGGGGTCTGAAAGTAGCGGTTATACAACCGTGAGACGAATCTCAATAAGTGTACAACCCCAAACCCCACGTAGGAACTCACGCATCCCGCATTTAAAACACACATAACACACAACGATCAACCAAACTAGCAACCACACGCGACCCTATCGAATCCAAGATGCACGCCCCTCGCACGTTAGTCAACCACGCAGCCAAGATGCCACGAAATACATCACAGTTGCTGGCACAGTGTCCCGATTATAGAACAAAATCCACTTGGGCACGCCCCATACCATGCCTAGTAGTTTTTATCCCATAATCGAGCATCACACCACGCGATTCAAACACACTCGCACCCCAACTCACACCACCGTCACTTTCTTAATTTCCTCGTTCCGCTAATTCTTGCTCATTCTCAACCTTTCCACCACTACCGTGCCCGCCAAAGCGCATCAGGCCAGCGGTCTTGACCTCGTCGGGGCATCGTCACCCCAGGGCTGGGCATCGTCACCTCGTCGACCACGGAATCCTACACACACTTTCCTTCTACCGTGCCAGCGTAAAGCGCATCAGGCCCGGCGGTCTTCTAACTCGTCAGGCATCACACCTCAGGCGGGCATCGTATCCGGCAGTGGCCTCACACACTTTCCTTCTACCCGCGTAAAGGATCAAAACCTCGGGCGCCGACATCTCGTCCGGCGGGCATTTCAAATCTGCGGCTCACGCCTCACGACGGAGACTCTCCACATATACCATGTCAAACCCTCGAACACAATCTCGTCACAAACACCACCACGAGCACCCATGCTTACCGCCTTGCGAACTTAATGCACAATCACACTACCACACCACCATACTACACAGCCACATACACAAGACACCCCACCACAATTCACAGCCACTCACATAGTACACACAGTCACGTATAATCATCCCACAGCAATTTCCAGCACACGCGCTCATTACAAAATCACACTACCACACCTCACAGTCACACAATCACACATACGAGCTCATTCAAGCAGCAAACTACTCGTTAAAATGCCACGATAACACCGAATAATTTTCGAGAGAGAAAAACCGAGAATATGTGAAATCGGGCTAAACCGGGCAGTTTACACAGTGACCGAAATCAAACAAAATAAATAGTAAACGAACTCCAAAAATTCTAAATTTTGGATATGTCATAAAAACATCTTGATCAACATTTCTTATGAAGAACACAAAATCCGGTTCAAATAACCATGCCATTTTGTCCCTTGAAATCAGACCAAAATCAGTTCGCTCAAACAGACCGTTTTGTCCTTAAAATACATTTATTTAAACACCAAAATCAGCTTAAAAAGCTTTCAAATTTTTATATGTTATAGCCACGAGTGTCCCCAACAACTTTTGTGAAGGAAGTATTTTGAAAATAGGTCTGGAAAAATTTATAAAAATTCGAACAGACCCGAAGGTCGGGTGAACAGTAAATCGGGCAGTTTTATTTCGGTCCAAAGATGGACTTCCGAATGGCATCAAATGATTTCCAAAAATTCCCAAATTAAATTATGTTATACTTCAAGATGTTAGGAACAATTTTCATGAAGAACACTTCCTCAAATTCGGGCCACACAAGTCACAGTAAAAATAACAAAAACCAGTAATGCAGCAGCAACCTAACTGGAAATCAGCCAACACACACCACCGAGCACATCCAGCCACGAAATTCACCCTAAACCGAGCCCTAAACGAGTCTAACAATACCCAAGGTCCTAGGCGACATTTGGGAGGTCACTTACCTAAGAAAGGCGAGACGAACGGGCCGGAACAGCAGCAGCAGCAGCAGCGGTGATGATCACAGCAAGGGAGAAAATGAAAGGAAGAAAGGAGGAGGAGGAAAACGTGGGGAAGGGAGGGGGCTGCTGAACGTGGGCTGACTGAATGGGGGAGGAGAGAGAGGGCTGGTCAGCTGGTCAAAATATCAGCCCCAAAAGTGCCACGTGTCGCGATCCTACGCGATTTCCCGTTTTGCCCTTGATCCGACGGTCTTTATTTGTGTCTATCCAATAATTCAGGGGCAATGTGGTAAATCAATAATTCCAATTTCTTTTTCACTTATTTTAGTCTTCAATTATTGTCCAAAATTGTCCAAAATTCGGAATTCCCAAGAGACAGGTACATGGGCAAAATGGTAATTTTCCGGTCCGGGCGAAATTTAATCAAGACATACGCTGTTCCATATATGTGTGGCCAACATAATATGGCGTCGGAATCGAAATTCACTTTCTAAGTCCTCGAAAATCGATTGCTAAGTTCGGGAATAAAATAATATTATTTTTCTAATTTTTGTCGAAATTCCTTTTTGTCCAAAACCACTCTAAAATGCGTGGCCACCCCAAAATGACCTTGGTCTGAAAAATAACCTCAAACGGGTTTTGAATCCGACCCGGTACCCATAGGGGATCTAATTTTCCTTGGGACCGAAATCCATTTTTTTGCGTAAATGGGTGGCCCCAAGGTTGGCCAAGCCCGTCATCGGCCGCCCAAAATTGTCACTTTCAAAATTCTCGCTCGAATTCCAAGAAATGACTAAAATTGACTAATCGCGACTTGACTTATCTATCTCCGGCTAACGGTGGCTCATTAGGATTTACCAATGACACTAAGTCAAATCACGTTTAATCAAACCAAAGGCGACCTCGATTGTCATATAATTACGAGGGGCATCACTAGTGCCCGCCGGACACGATCAATCAAATAGATCGGTCTCGGTTGGCTCAAAACATTCCCTCGTCAATTCGAACCAATGTCAAGTTCTTTGGTCGTGCGAACTCAATCCCGTCTTGCCTTACCCTAAGGTTAGCATCCAGGAAGAATGCGCGGGTCCCGGTGAGATCTCACTATAGTGCATTAATCAATTTCATTTCTTAAATCTCGGAAATGGATCGAAAATTCAGATTGTTACACAACTCGACTCCACAAACTTGGCCAATCCGGCTCTCACCCCGCAAGATGGTCGAGAGTCAACATATTGATCGCCTGGCCATTGACGATAAAGGAGGGCCCACTTGGCTTTAGCCAAACTTTAATTGGGCCTTTCGGCGTCCAAGCTTTGGCTAATGACACTTTACCACTTTTAGCCACGATTCGGTTGACCACCACATGGCCACCACCAGCCCCCTTTGTCCTCCAATTGGCCTCTACACCGCCAACCAAGGATAAAAATATCAAATCTCATTGAGACATATCATCGAACAAATGGGGTGCATGACTAGAAGCGAGTGGTTCCCAACCCACATCAAAGTTCAAATTTGCTTCGGCAACCTCAATGCGCAACCTACAAGAACATTAGGACCTGAGCAAGGACCGAAGTGAAAGCAGGCGGCTACAAACTCCGGCCGGTGTGCCTAAAAAAACAGGGCAAAATAGGACAAAACATGGGCTTATGGAGCTTACCGATTCGGCTCTAGCTAGGGATCGTCGGTTGACTTGCAAGCAACGAGGGGCTTCCTCTTGCTCTCTCACCAAACTGAACCCCCTCTGTTCTCACTTGGGCAATTCACAAACAGACGCGCGTGGCTTTGACACCATAAAGTGGTGGTGGCGGCTCATCTATTTGTTCAATGCAATGGTCGATGGAACCTTAATCGCTCAATCTCTCTTTGGATCTCTCGAGAATGGCCCTCTATCTACCCCTCCTCCTTTTTATCTTTGATTTACCGACTATCTGCTCCCCTTGTGCTCCACGTCTCTTATATTCTACTTTCCTCGGCTGTCCGGGCTTTAATCAACGTGTTTTGAAAGGCATGTGGGAAAAAACTTAATCTTTATTAGCCCATCACTACTGATCTTGAGAGACTAAAGACACAATGGGCTAAATTTCAAGTGGCCAAGTTTTTATCTAGGTTGAATCTTGACTGCGGGCCTGTGAAGAGCCAACTTTTGTTGAGAGAAAGTTCTCTTTATGAATGAAGCATTTTGTCGGATTTAGTGCATTGTTCTGTCATCATCTACATCATGAAAGAGAGTTCAACACTTTTGGCTAATAGTGGTGGTCGTGGTCATGATGGATTTTCTAATAGAGATTGTGGTTCAAGGGAGGCCATGGCGTAGTAGTGGACGTAATGGATATAGTTCTGATTGAGACAGCTATCAATGTACATCTTTGTGGCAAATCTGGTCATAATGTTGACACTTGTTAGGCCAAGCATGGCAAGCTTTGGGTGGGCTCAATGATTAATTAATGCAAATGATGTTGTGTCTGAGAAGGAGTGCTGGAAATGTGTCTTCTTGTGACACATATCCATCTATCCCAATTGGGGTAATTCTTCCGAGTCTATGGCTTGGGATGATATGATTAAACAACTTATCAAGTGTTTCCAGCAACTAAGGGCTTCTATTTCCTCATCCTTTGCAACTCTTGCATGCACAGGTAACATGGCCTTTTTCTCTACTTTGTCTTCTAGCACCTGGGTCATTGACTTGGGAGCTTCTAGTCATATGACGGGTAAGCAAGAACTATTCTCTTCCCACTATAGTTTTTCATCTGAAGTTATTTTAGTTAAAGGTTCCTCTACTCAGGTGGTTGGATCGAGGGGTGTTTCACTTACACATTCTTTTCTTTGTCCTCTGTCTTACATGTTCCCCAACTTCCTTTGAATTTGTGTACATTAGTCGATTAACTAAAGTTTTTGGTTATTCTGTTATATTTTACCCATTTTCTTGCATCTTTTCGGGAATCCATATAAAGAAGACGATTGGTGGAGGGCATGAATGTGATGGACACTACTATCTGGATGGTGTCTCTATTGCCAATGCCAATGGTCTAGCTGCTAGTTCTACTACCCCCTATTACAGCATTCCTATTTAGGACATTTATCCTTATTTAAGTTACAACAAATAATTCCTGAGTGTAAATTAGTTTCTACTTTTGAGTGTGAGGCATGTGAACTTGGGAAACATCATCGTAGTTCTTTTCCTAGTCCTAGTGATTCTCGTGGATCTACTTTACTTAAACTTGTTCATTTGGACATATGGGGACCTTTGCATATTGATAGTAGAAATGGTTTTAAATACTCTGTTACTTTTGTGGATGATTATTCCCATATAACATGGATTTATATGCTTCATGACCATTTTGAATTTTTATCCATTTTTCAATTATTTCATTGTGAAGTTATTAATTGGTTTAATACATCCCTTAAAATTTTGCAAACTGATAATGCTCTAGAATACTCAAAGAAATCGGTTTCTTTGTTTTGTTCTAATCTTGGCATTATACATCTAACAAGTTGTACTTATACCCTTAGCAGAATGGTGTGGTTGAGAGAAAGAATTGTCATCTTCTAGCAATTGTTCGTTCACTCTTGTTTTGTATGCATGTCCTAAAATCATTTTGGAGTGATATTGTCCTTACTGCATGATACCTCGTAAATCGTATGCCTTCCACTGTCCTCAATAATCAATCAACGATCGGTGTTGCATTTCCGACAAGCCGATATTCCCTCTTACCCCTCGCGTCTTTGGGTGTGTTTGTTTTTTCATAACTTACGTCCCTCTTTTGATAAACTATCCCCTCGTGCCTCCAATTGTGTTTTTCTTAGGTATTCATGAACTCAAAAAAGGGTATCGGTGTTATGATCCTATGACTTGTACACAATATGTGCTATGCTACTTTTTGAAAGTACACCATACTATTTTGCTAAGGGTAAAGAGTTTTCAACTGACAATGTGGGCGATCTTCCTATTCCACAACTTATCCCCTTAGACTCTATTAGTCCTTCTCCTGTGTCTCCTCCCTTGTAGTTGTATCAGCAAAGTGAAAGCGATTTGCAGCACCGCTAATCTCCAGCTCTTCCACGCCCTCCATCCAATCTCCCTCCTTATCTCCAGGTCCGAACAATCTTCCGATTGCCCTTAGCAAAGGTATTCGTTCTTGTACACAAAAATCCTCTTTTGCTTACCCTATTGAGCGCTATGTTTCTCTTTCAAAGCTTCCTTCCCCATTACATGACTTTGCTCTATCAATGCAAACTCACACATTCATACCCCTATCACTGAGGCCTTGTGTCATCATGAGTAGAAGAGAGTTATGGATGTGGAAATGGAAGCTCTGGTGTCCTGCCAAACATGGTCTTTGGTCGATCTTCCTCCAGGGAAAGATGTGGTGAAGTGTCAATGGGTGTACACCATCAAGTACAACCTAGATGGCTCAATTGAACGTCATAAGGCTCGGCTTGTTGCTAAAGGTTTTATTCAAACTTATTGGGTGGACTATTTTGAAACATTTTTCCTGTGGCACGCCTCAATTATGTTCGTGTAATTATTTCTTTTACTGTGAATTTTGATTGGCCAATATATCAATTGAATGTGAATAATGCTTTTTAAATGGTGATTTATCCGAGGAAGTATATATGGAGCAACTTCTTAGGTGTATTGCTCAAGAGGAGGATCGTAGTAAAGTATGCTGGCTATATAAGGCCATTTATGGATTGAAAAAGTCTCCAAGAGCATGATTTGAGAAATTTAGTTAAGTGATTTTCAAGTGTGGTTTCCACTAGTGTTATTCTAATCATTCTGTTTTTGTTCGGAAGGAGTCGAGGGTGATCATTCTTTTGTATATGCGGATGATATAATTGTCTCCCGCAGTTGATGTGACCAACATTTCTAAGGTCAAGTCTTTTCTTTAGAAGTAGTTTCGGATTAAAGACTTGAGAGCTCTTGGGCATTTTCTAGGTATTGAAGTTTTACAAAGTAGGAAAGGTATTAATTATCTCAGCGAAAGTATGTTTTTGATCTTTTATATGAGATGGATACATTAGCTTACAAGCCAGTTGATACTCCTATGAATCCAAATCAAAAGTTTGGAGTTGATGATGGAGATGATATTGAAGATAAGCATTGATATCAAGTCTAGTTGAGAAACTAATTGTCACGCTCCGAACCCTACGATCGCGCAATCATCCCTTCGTGGTAATAATGTACGCGACATCCCAGGACTTGTCGCCAACCCAATTGAAACACTAACGAGTAATGCATGCGGAAGCAATCTTGAACTCTCCGTACAACATATAAACAATGGGATAGTAGAGAGACAAAAAAATACACATCAACAAGACACTTTTATAAACATAACATCGATTACAACAAATACATTTGCAAGCCTTCTACGAACCCACTATCTACAAACCACGCACAACAATAAAGATCGGATGGTTGGTAAGCTTAACTCCTCTACAAAAGGGGTACTTAAAAAGACGGGTAACTCGACCTATCTTCAATCCCCATAGTATCCTAGCAGCGTCTTCGGATCAATTACGATCGCTGGTCTAAAATGGTTTGGTTATACAACCATGAGAACACTTTCAATAAGCAACTACCTAAGCCTCGCTTAGGCCAAAGCATACTTCGAACAATTTTAAACATGCGATTCAAACAATTGATGTGTCATAAACAATCACAGGCGTCCTTACCTTATCTTGGCGTGTACACAAGCCATGCACGTTAGAATATCACCATATGTCACTCCCCCATACCCCACTAAGCGCAACATCCCCCAACGGTCGATTTTGATGCAACGCTCCCAAGAAGCGTCGCCGACCCACACCCATCAGAGATCAAGCACAAGCGGAAGTATTAAATAAACAAACCCGGACAACTACAACATGAGCCAAGGATAGCCATACATCAAACACTATCATAGAAAATAATTACACATATATATTACTATTAAAAACCATTTGTACAATATTTACAAGTACTAACAAAAAGGCACATATGATTAGTAGCCACTTGGTCAAAAAGGAATAAATGGCTAGGGAGGTTAGGCTACACTCGGGGAGGGCTACGGGTCCAAAAAAGCGGCCCTCACTACTAGCTAAGGATCTTGGGATGACCCTAAGGCTCCTAATCAGGATCGGATGACTCGGAAGAACTCTCTATCAACTCCTCCGAGGCGCCCTTGCTAACTTAGACTCCTCCGAATCCATCGCCTGGGCTCGCTCATCCTCGGAGTCGGCTCCAACTTCGGGTCAAGGTAAGGCTCGAATCCCTCCTCATCCGATCCTAGCTCTGCCACCTCTCCATCCTCCTCTACGTCCTGCTCCATGGCCTCGGGTTCGTCATCCTCTTCCTCATCCATAGGCTCGGGGTCCTCTGCTAGTACATTGGGCTCCTCATGCACCTCCTCCTCCTGCATCATCCACTCGGGTGTCACTTTCGTGGTCGATCACCTCACCATCAACTATAATCGGGCTACATCAACCCAGCAGCATCGACCGGGATATCAAAAGTCCTGAGGGGCTCTCCCACATGTCCATCAGCATCCCGGTGGCACCATGCCACATACTCCTGCTTCTGGTAAAAATACTCGCCTATCTCCACATATACTACTGATCGATACCTCACATAAGCCTCCCCATTACCTGAGGGGTAGGTACTAGTATACTGTCGAATCTGTACAAGGATCCTAAAAAGAGGTGGTGGTCTCTCCATCCTCACGGCTGGGGGTCTGAAAAGTTTTGGTTTACACAACCGTGAGATGAATCTCAGTGAGTTCAACCCCTAAACCTAGGCTAGGCTAGCATGCAATCTCCTTTGGAAACAATTATTCAAATCACCACACAACAATAGTCAAACAATTATCGACCATACAGTTAGATAGATCAACATATAATAGTCATGACACATCCGTAGCACGCATAATCACACGTATGACAATCACATGCTCATGCACCGATTCTCACACTTTCGCACGTCGGGTCCACATATGTTCATGCATGCAAATGTTGTTGACATGTCATGTGCATTTTCCGGCCCATTGGCCCACATCGCACACCGCAAATTGCCCAATTTATTATTCATTACGACTCGAGTCAACAATATTAACGGCCCGGTCGTCTAGCCTACTTCAAAGTGCATGAGGGTCTAGTATCTCTAACACTCAAATTGCATTACAAACCAGAGCTTACTTCGAAAGTGCAAAGTGCATGAGGATGGTCGTCTTCCGAACATACGGGCATCATCCTGCTCCAAAGTGCATGAGGACGGTATTGACTCGAAGGTCCTTGGGTGATCACACAACTCATTATTATCTAAACCCAGCGTATGACGCTTTAGGTTAATTTAGGTGATCACACACTCATGGCGGAACACGCATTCTCTCACAATTTCACAACATGCCACACTCTAGGCATACATAATGCGTGTCCATGTTATGCAATGCAATGCACCATGAGCACCAATGAAATTCAATCACAATTAAGCACAATTTACGTACAACCAGTCAACCCGGACATGCCCGGCAATTTACTAATGGGATCCTAAATTGATCAATTAATCCAATTTCTCTCTCCAACAAATCCTCAATGATTTACCACAATTTTCCCGATAATAATTTCTACCAATAAGTTCTCAACCCTTAGTCTAAAATACACACTAATACTATCTATACCAGTCTAAAACGCACCAATAATACTTAAACTAGTCCGGAAAAATGCACTATTAGTCCTAATCCGGGTTTAGGAATTTTAGTCACCTAATCCAAGATCACGACGGCGGGGAATAGCGGCGATCACTGGTGAGCAGTAAAACCGGCGGCGAATTCCGGCAACGATGTACGGACGGGCATGAGCGATGACCCGTATGAACGCGGAGAGAACAATACTTTCTACGGACACTATACGGACAGGCTGGGGCGGTGGTGGGGCGGTGGCGGTGGCGGCGCGACGGTCCGCGCGAGCGGATGTGAGCGGTGACCGTATAGGCGGTGAACAATACCGCACGGACACTATACGGATGCCTTTGGTGGCGGCGACGGATGACATGCTGGACACCGGGTGGCGACGGAACGTCGATTAGAGCTCGCAATGCTTTGGCGGATCGTTTGCAAAACGGAAAAGAGAGAAAAAGAGGGAGAAAGAGAGAGAAAGAGAGAGAGAAGGGGGTCAATGAGGCGAGGTTGTGGTTGGGGGCTATAGTGGGTCGGTCGATGGGGCATGGGCGTGGCGGCAGTCCGATGTTGGCGATATGCTCCGCAAGAGAGAAAATGAGGGAAAAAGAGAGAAAAAGGAGAGGAAGGGGTTGTTCTGGTGGTTCCGCCAAATGGGGAGCCGAGGGGAGAGGGAGAGAGTTTAATCCCTGGTCAAACATTGTAGACTAGGGGTGCCAAGTGTCAACATCTAGCCTAAAGTGACCATTTTACCCTTCATCCATGGATTAATATTGAATCTTATCCAAATTCAAGGGCAAAATGGTCTTTGGCCCTCAATAATTGAGCTGATAATGCTCTGGTAATTATCCCAAAATTATCCTAAAAATTCGGACAAAAAATTAGCCTAAAGGGCAAAACCGTCATTTTTCCGGTCCCAGGGCGAAATTCTAATTTTCACACATACGTGTTCCATATATATATGGCCAACATAATATGGCATCGGATTCACGAAATTCACTTTCTAAGCCCTCGAAAATCGATTGCGAAGTTTCAAGAATAAAATAATATTATTTTTTCAATTTTTGTCGAAATTCAATTTTTAGCCAAAACGACTCTTGGTATGCGTGGCCACCTGTAAATGGTGTCGGCATCGAAAAATAACCTCATTTGTCCTCTAAAAGCGATTTGGCGTCTGAGGGGAAAAAATTGTAATTTTTCACCCTTGGACCGAAATTTCGATTTTTACACGTACTAATTCCAAGCGTGTGTGTGCCAGCGTAATATAACGTCAGATTCCCAAAAATAGTCTCTTAAGTTTTCGAAAATCGACATCAAAATCCGGACCCAATTCCGTGAACAAAACTCGCTAAACTTTCAATTTCAAGATCTCTCACTAACGGGCTGCAGTTTAAAGATTACGCGTATCGACCTAGGGCTACCCATATCATAATGGTCTCGATCATTGAGAGAACAAGAAATTATCACTAGTCCCATAGGCCACGATCGTTCGGTTTCGGTTCAGGACTGATTGGCCACATGCACTTTTCGATAATGCAAAATCACCGCGATCCGAGTGTACAACGTTGGCTTTGGCAAAACCAATCCATTACCTTTAGAAGATCGCCCACATCGGTTCAAAATATTCCCTCAGCATCTCTCGCGATCGGTGTCCGTTTCACGATAGGGTCCCCGGTCCACGTACCGTTTTCTAGTTAGCCATACCCTATTGGTTAGTATCCCGAGAGTGATCAGCTCTGGGTGAGACTTACTAAAATGAAATGCGAATTAATATCAATTTTATTGATCCCGAAATTACATCGAAATTCGGGCTGTTACACCATAATATGGCCAATTGCCCATCAAGCGCGCATAAAAGCAATTCATGGCATGATCAAGCATAACATGGTTAATAATCCAAATGTGCTCATCAATTAACTCAAGCAAAGCATTCCCCAATGCAAATCGCACTCATTAAGTCCAGATTATTAACGACCCCTTGGGCCATCAAACTCGGCCCGGTCTTCTAGGCGTAACCAGGCATCGTCCCGTTACTTCAACAACGGCAGCGTCCGGAAACCCCCGCCCCAGATGGCATTCCACAAAGGAGCATCGATCCAGCCTCCACTGTGATTGGCAACATCTAGAACCCCCCGCCTCATGGCATCCAAACCCCGTTGGGCATCGTCTCTAGAACCCTGCCTAGACGGAATGTGTTGTGACCATGTACACATCTCAGCAATCAATACCAATTCTTATTTTTTTTAAATTAGCCCAATGTCAACTAAATCCATCAAAATACCACGATAACATCGAATAATTCTCGAGACAGAGAAAAATCGAGAATATACAAAATCAGATTCAAACTAGGCATTCATGAAAGCGATAGAAATCCGTTTGAAATAAATAGTAAACCAATTCAAAAATTATGAAATTTGGATATGTTGTACAAAACATCTTGATAAACATTTTTCAAAAAAACACAAAATTCAGTTCTGTCTATAACCACCTCTTTTTGTCATCCAAAATCGGACATAAAATATTTCATTCGGACTGACCATCTGACTTTAAAAATGCATTTCAAGTAGTAACCAAATATCCTTAGAAAGATTTGAAATTTTTATATGTTATAACCACAAATGTCCCCAATAAGTTTTGTGAAGGAAATATTTTGAAAATAGGTCTAAAAAATTTATAAAAATTCGAACAGGCCTGAAGATCGGAGGAACAGTATTTCTTACAGACTTATTTTGATCCAAAAATAGAATTCGAATGGCCTCAAATCATTTTCAAAAATTCCCAAATTAAATTATGTTATACTTTAAGATGTTATAAACAACTTTCATGGGGAAAATTTCCTTAAATTCGGCCCACACAAGTCACAGAAAAAATAGCAAAATTTGGTGATGCAGTAGCAACGTTATCAAAAATCAACCAACATGCAACACCAAGCAAACCAAGCATAACCAGCCACTAAACCAACTATCCACAGCCCTTAAACCATCCCAAACATATCCATTAGTCACCCCTTAGCCTAGTCAAGGGTTAGGAAGCCATTTACTCTTAGCCTAAGCAAGAAAACCAAGCAACGGAGCAATAGAGGGCCTTGGCACGGCAACGGCTACTCCGACGTAAAACAATGGCGAGGGCGGACGGCGGATGACAGCTAAGGTGGTCAGTGATGGTATGAGGGTGATCGTGGGTGGTGGTAATGGCCGAGTGGTGGTGACGTGAGGCGGAAGAAGAGCAACGAGGCTGGAAAATAGCCAACAACGGAAACTTTGGGGTGGGGGGGCGGCGTTGCATGGCTGTGGGACGAGCTGGGGGGTGACAAGGTGGTGTGATGCACGGCGGTGGATGGTCCGTGAGGAAATGGTTTGGTCGGTGTGGTAGCAAGAAGAAGTAAGAAGCAGTGAGGCAAGCGGAAGCAGAAACAGCAAAGCTAGAAGAAACAGAAGTGAAGAAGACCAAGAAGAAAGAAAGGAAAAGGAAAAAGAAAAGGGAAGAGAATAAGGAGTTGGTCAAGAGCAAGGGAACGTGGAGGTGCAGTCGGCGGCAGCAAGCAAAAAGCAATCAACAGAGCAGCAATAGCAAAAAGTCAGAGAACAAAGGCATGGGTTCGGCAGAATAGACGAGAAGCAATGTAGGGCAGCAACAAAGTCAGCAGAAGAAGTCAATAGCAAGGTAGAAGCAAAAAAAAGCAAAGTGGGGGCAGCAGGTGGGGTCAGCAGCGGAAAGAAGGAGAGGAGAGAGAGAGAGAGAAGAGAGAGACCAAAGTTAACATACCAATCAAGTGCAATCCAATGGCTCACAATTGGTCTTGTTGGACAAGCTAAATACAAGGGCCATGAAAATTTGAATTTCAAAATCAAAGAAAAGACTAGATAGACACTAAATAAAATAAACCAAAAGGGAGGTATATTGATCTAAATCCGCCCCGGTCCAAATTTCACTTTCCAACAAATCCGAGCAATCTTGAGGTTGGCCACGCTTATGTGACATCATCCAAATAAATTAGTCGTGACACTTGAGAAATTCGCCATCCAAGTTCGGATTCAAATGACGGTCAATTTAACTCAAATGTAACTTTAGTGTATCTCTAACTAACGGGCAGCTTTTTAGGTTTACGCTTATCGACCTATGGTTACTTAAGTCATGGCAACCTCGATCATCACCGAAAGTCAACTCATGGTCTAGCTCTTAGGTCCACGATATTTTCCTAGGTAGCCATTCTCTAAAGGTTAGTATCCCGAGAATGATCAGTTCCATGCAAAAATTTAACTACAAGTACATTGAAGAATATACACATTTCATTTTATCTCAAAAGTGGATCGAAATTTAGAATGTCATACTAGTTTTATCTTATTTGTTACACGCCTCAATATTTCTTTTGTTGTTGATATGGCAAGTCAGTTCATGGAGTCACCTAAGAAGGCACATTGGGATGCCATTTGTTGCAATCTTTGGTATCGTAAAGGCTCTCCTAGTGGGGGAATAATTTATAAACCGAATGGTTCTTCCACTATGGTTGGCTATTCTGATGCTGATTGAGCTGGGTTAGCGTGTGATCGGCCTACAACTGGGTATTACACTTTTCTTGGTGGTAATTTGGTCACTTGGAGAAGCAAGAAGCAAACTACCATTGTCAGGTCTAGTATGGAGGCTGAATATCGTGCTATGACACATACTGTGGCTAAAATGTTGTGGTTGAAATCCCTTCTCTAGGAGCTTGGATTTTCTATTAATCAACCTATTGATATGATGTATGATAGTCAAGCAGCTATTTATATTGCTAGGAATCCTGTTTTTCGTTAGCAAACTAAGCATATAGAAGTTGACTCTCACTTTGTTAGTGATGCTGTAAAGCGAAAATTGGTTACTACTCCTTACGTTACCTTTAGAGATCAGTTTTCTGATATGTTCACTAAAGTGTTGTTTCATCCTGCATTTGTTGCTAGTTGTTCCAAACTGGGCATGGGTGACCTATGTGCTCTAGCTTGAGGGGAGTGTTAAGTTACTCAAGTGGTATGCACCAGTTTGAGGGGAAGTGTTATGTTACTCGAGTGGTTTCAATTTTATTTTATGGGTTTTATTTCTTTTTACCTACATAAGGGCATTTTGGTCATATACAATTTATATTCAATATAAATATATTGCGATAGGAGTAGGGCTTCAATGACAAAAGCCGTGAGCCCCTTGTTGGCTTTTACGATCTGTTTCTTCCACTTTTCTTCTCCTCTCTTTCTCCTCTCTTCCATCTTCTCTCTTGTCTATTTACCGCAGATTTCTAATCAGCTTTGTCACATAGAGGAAGCTATGCTATTTATTTGGGCCATGATCTAACAAACAGTGATTAGCTGAACATTTTCCTGTTGACAGGGACAATAGGTTCTCTCCATGTCCTAGTATACGATCCGGTCTGAGCTAATTGTCGTCATGAAGGACTCCTCAACCGCATTGCCCTTCAGGATTTGGATTGATGAAGATGAATTCGGACCTGCAGAGAAGCTAGTCAACGCTGGGAGGCGAAATACAGGAGCATATAATCCAAAATAATCATTACAGACAGAACTGTAACCAAAATTTTCTCTTAAGAACTAAACTATCATATCATCAGTCAACCTAGGGACTAAAACCCTGCATTTTGCAAGCCCTCTATGACTTAACCGACTACACATTCAATTTGATTTTTGCACAAGTATCTGGACAAATATCGACTAAGTCTTGTTCAATGTTTCTTCCATCAAACGTGTAAAATTGTGTCAGGACTAGAACCTAGAAACAACTACGACTGACATAATGTGCAAATTAAGTTTTCTGCTAAACTAATTGCCATTTCACCAGATAACGTTGAATCTAGACTGGAATATAAGTTGTAAATTACGATGAGTCTAATAAATTTTGGATGCTCATTTCATATATGGACTATGGAGAAGAAATAATTCATGTACATGATAGGGGAAAAGATGAAATGCACAGCATTTACCTGAGCTTGTCATCTACAAAGTCCATCTTGGTTCCAATAATATGCATCTGAGCCTTCGGTTCAGCCAAAATCTTAACGCCCTAGTCCTCAACCAACTCATCGAACTTCCTTTTTTGCATCTGAAAACTAGTGAATAAATTTCCTCCAGTATATGAGTAATCAAAATATCACAAAAGAAAAGACAATGAGAGCATCAATCACTAGCTTGAAATTCACAAAATATTGTTTATCTACTTATTTCCGTGTTTCGAGGTCCAGGTATACATGGATAAGCAGGTCTCAATCTGCACATAATTATTTTCTCAATTAACGCTTGTTCTGTCTCATAACGCTTCATGAAAGATGGTTAACCTTTTCAGTAGAACGTAAACTAGCATCCAATACAGAAAATTAAGACGATTAAGAACTTCAGAGGACAATTCTCTGACAGTCCACTTGCCGTATGAGACCGTAAGTTTTCAAAGCCTCTCAGATATGAACATCGGCATGTGGTATTGGCCAGAAATGACTTGCCTAATAGACGTGACTGAAAAAAAGATAAAGAGTTCATACCACAAAAAATCTCAAACTAATATATTTATGATAAATTTACTCCAAACTAATTTTTGATAACAAAAATCCTAAACTGATACACTTGTGATAATTTTATCCTATATTAGTTTCCGTTAAATTTTACCATCATATTTCTAAATTAAATAACACATAGCAGGTTGTGAGTATACCAGTTTGGACTTCTATCCTCCGTTTGTCACATGTGTATCAATTTGTGATTTTTATGCTATTAATTCAATTTAATGAACTATAAATTTATCACAAATATACCAATTTGAAATTTTTACGGTAAAAAATTAGTTTTGGGGTAAAATTGTCACAGGTATTCTAGTTTGGGGTTTTCGATGGTTAAAAATTAGTTTTGAGTAAAATTTGTCATATGTGCATTAGTTTGAGGTTTTTCGTGGTATTAACCCAAAGATAAATTAGTTAAAGAATCTAGTCCCTGCTTTTGCATGCTATCGCAAAACAGGAGCATAACAAAAATAGACAAATGCAAATGCCTTCAATCTAGAAAAAATCGTAGATTTGGACTCTTGTATCTTAATTACACAACCAACACGAAGCAAAAGTTACACCGAGACATTCTGATTCGTGAGCATAGTTCGTGATCACCTACAACGTAAAGGTTTCGTTTTCCACACTGAGCAACATTAATTAAGCCTTTCCAGCTTTTGACCCAGAAATTAAGACTGGTCACTGAACTTGCTAAAAAATTTCACAAATTAAAGCCAAACCCAAACTTAACCCCAGCAAACCGAAAACAACACTAACTTTTTAAATTACTAACCAAAGAGTTGACCTTTTTGTATTTTCTTCAAACTGGACAGACCATTTCTCTCTCCTTTTCTCATATTCTAGACATAGCCAAAAACCTTTATGTCAAACTTAAAATCTCAAGGATTTACTTCCGGAACAGCATTATGAGAAATTCAGAAAAGTGAGTAGGAAATGCAGTTGCTCCCAGAGGAATTTATTTTACCACGAAAGACCCACAAAGTGATGCACTTAAGTCCAAGTAAGCAAGATAACCAGGCAAAAATATCGGACAAGCCCAACGTCGGATATCAAATCGAATGGTAAAACCATGCGGACAATGATATCCCCGATTTTGAGAACAGTCAAGTAAGTTTCGACCACTTCAAATGAGGTCAGGTGATTCCTCTATGAAGTTGCGATCTAGTAGCATGCCTATTCCAATAAAATAGAAATATATAAGATGCAAATGCGGAACTTGGATTTAGTTCATCATCTCATGAAAATTTAATGCACTTTGTTCATTTCTTTTCTATAATTTAGTAATCCGATGAGGAAATTTAGTACACTAACGATGGTTTTCCCATGAGAGCTTTATCATCATGAGACAAAGCATTACAGAAAAATTGTAGACAACCAATAATAATAGTCATAATAACTCGACAGATATGTCATTTCAAGCAAAGTTTTGATAGACTTCACATGCAAACTATGAAATTACTTCTACTCTAGATTGATGGGTAGATACCTCATCAGTGTCATCAATTGATTTCTATTAAAATTAATTACATGATGCAGATACACATTGGAAGCATGCTTTGGAGAATGCATAGTTGTTGGATCAATATGTAATCGTCATCATTTTTACCATGTAATATATCGAATCAAAACTTCATGCCATTTAACATATCCAATTTCATGCTACCTAACCTATTGACTCAACATGTAGTCGCACTTCAACCCACACCATAATCCCGACAGGTAAACACAATATCTCATGGCGATTTCGAACTAACCCAAATCTAAAAACGGGGGCATCTAATGACCGTGTCTACCATTATTCAATCGCAAACCCTACAATTACATTCTTTCTTATTCATCCTAGTGTCGTAACCCATTCCTAAAATTTGTTTTGCTCGTCTCTTGATGCCACAAGTACACACGACGATAGGGATCAACAAACCTAGAATTGGTTCGGGCATTGGAATGATCACATGATTGACAAGTGCTCCATTCCTCCACTTCTTTTCACTTTTTTTCTTTTTCGTTAAACCTGTTTTTGTTTTATGTTGAAGAGCGACGACCGATTCTTATTTTTTAGGTGAGTTCTAACTTAGGCGACTAATTCACATGCAATCAATATTTGAAAAGATCATTTTTTTTTATTAAGTATGTTTAATATACAAAAAAAAAAAAAAGAAACTTTTGTTATCAGTTCAATATTTCAATGAGACGTGAAAAGCATTCCATAAATTTGGTAATTTAATATATCTCCACTTACGCGATCCAATGACGGAAAAATATGTGTTTTGCATTGGCCTTGTTGAGGCAGATTCCTGACAAGACGAGTAAATCACTCTTTGGCCAGACAGGAATCTATGTCCATTGTTGCGCAAACCAAGTTTGAGCGCGCGACTTTTCTTCTCGCAAAAGGTTGAGTGTTCGAATCCCGGTGCCGCAAGGTGACTTAACCGTGGCACGTGTGTGGTTAGCTAGCACGTGTCGCCTCCAGGATTTACTTCCCGACTGTCGGCCATGCAGGGATTCCTTGGGTTACCAAAAACAAAAAAAGTTTGGAGCAGTCATTAGAATAGGGATTGTGGGTGGTGGTGCTGGTGCATGAAATTAGCAGTATTCTGTTTCTAATCTCTCTTTTCTTTTATCTTCTTTTGGTAACCCAATTGGCAGTTACTTGCTTCTTGACTTACAAGAGGTAATATTTGGTCCGTGTCATAATAGCAGCAAGCACAATCAGTGCTTGACACATACAATTGGAGCATCGATTGAGCAGAAATTCTCACGCGATATTTGATTGAACCGTTTTCGATAAAATTCTCTCTCTGTAATATCCTTTACTTCAGGAAAGTGGCGGGCTGGAAGAGATGGACTTCGTTCAGAATGTTTACTATATTATTGGGCTGCAGATGTTCCCAGGCAGGTATAATAGTTACTCATTTTGTATTTTAGTGCACACTGTTCATCCGTGAGATGTGACTCTTTCTTGGACAGAGTTCGATGTCTTCTAGGAGAACTCCGGGTTGCAAAACCTATACGACATAGTACGGTACTGTCAGGTATTGTCCTTTTTCCACTCCTAGCGCTGGATGGTCTTAGCTGTTTTCAATTTTAAAGCTAGGGTGCCTTGTGCAGCCATGTACACGTAGTATAAAATAAATACATGTCATTTAAAAATAGGGTGTTCCTGTGTAGAAGGGCACCCATTGCTGGTTTTGGAAATTTTGGTGGAAAAATCAATTTGAGCATAACAAACTTATGATGCTAAGAGTATGTGTCCTTAGGATTATGGAGGTCAATATCCCATATGCAGGATTATTCCTCCTCTTACTATAATTGGAAATACCGTATTGCAGGTATATGTAATTATATTGAAATATTACACTCGATTTCCTTACTATATGAAAGTGTCCCTAAACTCAGGGTGCAAACTTTGGACACTTTACCAAGGTCCCATGTCCTTAATTTTTATAAATCACCAAAGTAGACATCAAAATCGTTCCTCACCCAACATTTGTTTCCCAATGTATTAACATAAGTAAATGGATAAGTTCCAGCTGCATTCGCACATTTCATTGATGGATGTGGTAATATATGTTTGCTAAATAAATATCAAATTTCCAACTCAATTCTTCAAGAATTTTTTTCATTTTTGTCCTTACTAATCAATCGCTTCAAGCTGTCCACGGGCAGACTAAAAGCTCTAACATTTTTTCTGCTCTGTCCTCAATTACCATTATTTATGACATTGTGGATGTTGAGGAGAATAAAATCTTCTACCTGAATACTTGTGGCTGAATGGAAAATAGAACTTTTTTTCTACAATAGCCTTAAAGATCATTAAATTTGTCAATTTCACGAAGCTCTTTTTAAGTTGTTTCTGGTGTTACAAAGTAAAAGACAATGTCGCGAAGTGCTTTTTTCAGGCATTTTGCCGAAGCAGTGCAAGACTGCAATGGTATATCTGTTCATTATGACAGTTAGTTCAATAGATAATGCTAGAGATGCTATAAATTTTTAGTAAGATTGTTTGCTGAGTGAGGTGAATCATATATTTGCACAAGCAAATTATCTCTGGTAGAGGTCTCGCTTGTTTAGCTTCTATTGCAGTTTGTCACTTCCCTCAGTAAAATTAATTTTAGTAGATTTTCTCTGTGTAACTGACATTGTTTTAGTTCAATGTCTTAAAATTGTCTAATGAATCTCACTGCCACAGGAATGTGTGACGACTGTTCTGTATCTAATGAGATCAAAGAGGTGGATGTATCTAGTACATTACCTTGGACTTTCAATCTTCATTTGATATATGCATTTAGCTTTTAGCAAAAATTCGATAAAGATCAAGGTGTTGGATTCTATCTGTTTTCTCTATGTTTTTATTTACCATTCTATGGCCACACACGTCCCTTATGGTTTGTGTCCGATCATATTGGTGTAGTTCTTTGACCTGTGTGTGATTGGGGAGAAACATGACGTAAGTTGAGAAGTACAAAGGCTCTGATCAACCCGATAAAAATTCGTCGCATAAGAGCCAAAGAACTGATAATATAGCATTCAAGAGACCAAAGGCGAAACCTCTTGCTCCTTTTAGAGACAAGTGAAGATGATGATGGCCACGAAAATAGCACGCTCAAGAACACCATATTCAGAAATCGAAACACGATAATGGAGAAATTATTGATTCGCGTGCACCTGGTTTGGAATCCATCGTACTTGATGCGGAATTTGCAACGGTTTCTGAATACGAACTCAAGATCTTCTCCCTATACCCTTCGTTAGAACACTGGCCTAATGAGATTGATGCTCACGAAAAGAAAGTTCTCTCTAGATTCGTATGTAAGTCAAAATATGCATCATCAGGTTAGGGAGGGACTTGGCGCTATTTATAGAGTTTTCGACCACGGACCCTCTCATTACGGGCGGGCCGTGCTCGGCTCACACCAGCCAATCCTATATTAGACTGATTAAGAATCCCTATATCTTACCTTTATTAGACCAAATTAATTCAGTTAATTTCAATTAATGAAGCCCACATTAGGAAATTCTTACATTCTCCCACTTGGGCGATATTAATTGAAATAGAACTAATGTGCGCACCCTCATATTGGTCTAGAGATTATTCTTAATAGTCAATCCGATCCCATAAAGTCTCAAACATCGAATCATGGCGGTAAGCGCATGTACTCATGTAGAGCCTTCCATGGTCACGAATGCTTTCAACTTTACTAATATGGATTCAATATGGTAGTGTGTCAAATGGACAATACCTCATAATGAATGATACTTCATGTGTTGTCCACTTTGTTAGTCTAAATTCTCTCTCCTTAAGTGTCACAAAACCTAGTGTGTCACTAGAGAAATATCCTTCATGGTTCCAACGAACCTACATATGTCTTAGCTTGATAATTAACTGTACTTTATGTGTAACAAGACATATTGTTAAGGCTAATATCAAGAATGCCCCATAGCTTTTGTACTCAAGGTTTACACAATGCCTCGAGATTTTCATCAAATATATGTACTCAACTTGATAAATCTACATTCACAAATACCTCATTGAATGCAAAAGAGTTGATACATATTCAAATATTACAAAAATGTAACGAAATCATATACAAACTTCATAAGAGCAACATAAAACTAAACAGCTCCCACTAATTGACAGTATCCCATGATACTCCTAAGCCCATGTTAATGACATGTGGATCAAATACACAAGGGCGAAGGCCTTTATTTAGCGGATCTGCAATCATATCATCTGTTGAAATGTGTTTCTTTGCAATGTCACCGTCCTAAACTTTTTCTTTTATAGTCAAGTACTTGGCCTCCATATGCTTAGACCCATTGAGATCTCTATTGTTGTTAACAAATAACCTTTGTAGAGTTATTGTCACAATACAACTGTATGGACCTATCCACAAAATCAAATACGATCAACTCCTTAATGAGGTTGAGGAGCCAAATTGCCTGAGTAGCGACCGAAAAGCATGCTACAAACTCCGCTTACATGGTAGAGGATGTCATTGATTTTGTTTCTCACTTTTCCATGATACCGCACCTCCTGCTAACTTAAAGATGTAACCTGTTGTCGACTTCTTTTCATCCTGACAGCCAGCAAAGTCTGAATCCAAATACCCAATTAGCTGTAGGTCCTGAACATGTTTGTAAATCAGCATATAGTCTTTTATCCTCTTTAAGTACCTCAAAACCTTCTTGGCAGCAACCCAATGATCGTGTCCTAGATTTGACTGATATCTGTCTAGAAGTCTTGTTGCAAAAGCAATATCTGGTCTAGTACATACTTGAGCATACATAATACTCCCAAGTGCACTAGCATAAGGTACATTCTTCATTTGGGCTTTCTCAAAATCTGAATGAGGACATTGTGACAGACTCAACTTATCACCTTTACTGACATGAGCAATTCCTGGCTTGCATTGCTGCATGTTGAATCTTTCTAAGATACGATCAACATATGCCCTCCGAGATAAACCCAATAGTCGCCGAGAGAACGATTCCTATGAATCTCAATACCAAGGACAAAAAAGACGCCTTGCCAAGGTCCTTCATATCAAAGTTCTTTGACAACATCCGCTTTGTCTCATGCAAGAAACCAAGGCTCTCGCTAGCAAGTAGGATATCATCCACATAGAGTATAAGGAAAATGAATTTCCTCCCACCGACCTTCACAAAGATATATATACTAATCTACTTTGTTATCAACAAAACCAAATGAAGCGACAACACTATGAAACTTCAAGTACCATTGTCTAGAAGCTTGCTTGAGACCATAAATAGACTTTTTCAGTCTACATACAAGCGTACCTGAATCATCTGCCGCAAAGCCTTCGGGTTGCATCATATAGACTTCTTCATTAAGGTCTCCATTGAGAAAGGCAGTTTTAACATCCATATGGTGTAACTCCATATCAAAATGAGCTACCAATGCCATAATCACTCTGAAAGAATCCTTAGAAGAGACTAGAGGAAAAGTTACTTCATAGTCTACTCCTTCTTTTTGAGTGAAACCCTTAACTACTAGTCTGGCTTTAAACTTTTCAATCTTTCCTTTGGAGTCCCTTTTAGTCTTATACACCCATTTGCAGCCAATGGGTCTATGACCTTTAGGTAATTCAACAAGTTCCCAAATTCCATTATGCTTCATAGACTGCATTTCATCTTTCATTACATCCAACTCTGATTTCGATCGAGGACAAGAAACAGCTTCCGCATAAGTCCTTTGGATCGATCCACAGAACCGATATCGTAGTCTTGCTCTCCTATATAGACTAAGTAGTTCGGTGGTATAGCTGATCGTCTCTCCCTAATGGATCTTCTTCTTTGGAACAACAACAGCCTCATTACGCACGAGAGCCTTGAGGAACTTCATTAGAAGCTGTCTCGACAATGGGATCCCGAGCCTCAACAGGTTTAGTCGTGGTGTGGGAGTTTCCATAATTATCTATATGGGAGGAGATAAAGATATAATATTACCCACCGTACTATTATCCTCAATAGTCGTGAGCAGCTACTTTCTTGGCCACATCAAACTCCGTAAACTTGGCTATCTGTGATTCCACAATTCTTGTGCCTCCATTGGGATTATAGAATCAATATCCCTTCGAATGATCCGGGTAAAATATAAAGTAACATCGAAGTGGTTCGGAGTCCAACTTACTTAATGTTGGATTATACAACTTCACTTCTGCAGGACATACCTAAACCTTAAGATGGTTTAAGCCGGGCTTACATCCAGTCCATAACTCAAAAGAAGTCAACGGAACAGCTTTAGTAGGTATACGATTCAGAATGTACAAACCTGTTTTTTAAAGCTTCACCCCTACGTAAAACCAGGTAAATTTATCCTACTAAACATACTTCTCACCATTTTCATAAGGATGCGATTGCGCTTTTCGGCCACACCATTTTGCTCGGGACTCTTAAGCATAGTAAATTGAGCCACTATCCCAGAATCCTCTAAGTATTTGACAAATAGCCCTTTTGCTGTCCGGCATCGCTATGCTTGCCATAATACTCTCCACCTCGATCAGATCTAACAACCTTTATGACTTTTCCCAACTATTTCTCGATTTCAGTCCAAAAAATCTTGAACTTGTCAAGAGACTCAGACTTTTCTTTAATCAAGTACAGATAATCATATCTAGAATATTCATCAATAAATGTGATGAAATAAAAATTTCTACACAAAGTTGCTGTATAGGGTCCACTTATATCGGTGTAAATGATATCCAACAAGTCGAACTTTGATTGCAGTTTTCTTCCTTATCTTAGTCATTTTATCTCTACAACAGCCTACACATGTCTCTAAGTCATTTTTAAGAGCAGGCAGGATGTTAGTCTTTATCAACCTTTCTACTCTATCCTTAGAGATATGGCCAAGCCGTTTATGCCACAATGCATAAGATTGTTCCTTAGGTAATGGTCTCTTAGAAATAACCTTTTCAGCCATATAAACGACGATATGTCATTGGGAGATAAAGAAATAACAACACCCAACCTTATTTGAATTAAGAAACAAAGAAATAACATTATTCTTGATTTCAAAAAAGTAGCCATACATGTCCAAACACGATACGGAAACTAAGTTCCGTCTAAATGAAGGTACATAGAAAGTGTCTTTCAACATTAATCTAAAACCAGAGTCTAGAATCAAGATTACATCTCCCACAAATACAACATTAGCTTTCTCGTTATTTCCCACTGTGAGTCTTGACTCATCCTGATTTGACTTCCTCCGGTTTATGAATCTGTATAGTAAACGCAACATGATTAGTTGTACCGCTTATCGAGCCACCAAGAACCGGATGGTACTTCCGATAGGTTGGATTCACAAACAAGCGTCAAAGAATCATTACACAGTAGGTTCACGTTTGGACAACCAAGCTTTAAACTTTTTACAGTCCTTCTTTATGTGACATTTCTTCTTACAAAAGAAGCAAAGTGGCCACCATCCCTTTTGAAGGATGTTTTCTTTGGACCCATATTATCAGATTGACCGGTAGTATCATGAGTATCTTTATGAGTACGATTTCTGAACTTTTTATCCTTTTTTTTTGTGGGAACTAGAAACATATAAGGCTAGATGCGCTTTTTCCTTCTTAAGTTTGTCTTCCTCCGCCACCACTCTTGCTATCAAGTCATTAATCGATCAAGTCTCATCTTGGAAATTATAATTTGTCTTTATAATCCCAAAATCAAGTGGAAGGGTATTTAGAGCTTGATGCACAATGCAAGCATCGTGAATGAAAACATTAAGAGCTTAAAGCTTTGTCTTTAGGTCTACCATCCTAAGGACATAATCTCTAACCCTAGCAAGACAATCATACTTCATATTGAAGAGCTTTTGAAGAAGTATACCAACCTCAGCATTAGATGAAATACGGTTTCTAGCCTCTAAGGCTGCCATCATTTCCTTAGCAGTACAGTCAGCTGGCAAACCACTTTTCAAGTGTTCTTGAATGGATTTCTTCATTGTCAATAAGTAAATCCGATTGCTCTTTTCCAAGGCAACATGGTTCGTTTTCTCGGCCAATCTTTGGTGGCTATGATATCTACCGACTTATCTTCCGTAGAAGAGTAATATGAACATCCGCCACTCCATTCCAAATAGGAAATTCTCTTTTCATTTCTTAAAGTTCAACCCAATAAGCCTCAATTGAAATAGAATTGCCGTTTTACGAGAAAAGGTGATTTGGAAACCAAACAAACAATACAATCAGCATCATATGAATACTTATATAGAGAATTACATACATCATCACATAATCACCTTTGGGCAGAAAATATGACATGCAGTTGTACACTCTCCACATGACGGCGCCATGAGAACATATTCTAATCTTTCGCGAAATCACCACCTTTGGGTGTATGAACCACTAAGATTAGTCATTTCTCAAGCTCATGTTATATATGTACCCCTCCATAAACTAATATAAGATCACCTCCTTTGGGAGTATAATCACGTAATAGACCAGGAGACATCCCATCACAATATGAGAGACCGATATCTCTCAAATCTAGTCAAGTGTGCCACTTTGGCAGTCACAACTCAACTAAATCCTTAAAAATCTCTCCTACCAAGGATATAAACTTTCTGTATCACATTCACTATATACATGTAATGCTAGACGTAAAGATAAGGGCGATGTCTCTGAAATTACATGCCATGCTAATTGTCTTGTTCCATTCATTGATAGACAATGAATTAGACTCTACATAGTTCTTATGTGGTGATATACATGTGAGCTACCATATGTATTTCCGAAACCATAGAAATACAAGAAAATATAAAAAATACCCTAAAAAATACGCGTATATAGGATTTTATACGTATTTTCACATCCGTAAAAACTTCAAATATGCAAAATAAATACACCACAATGTAGAGCATCTCTTTTACAAATAAGTTTTTTGTCATTGTTGCTAGGGATTGTTTATTTAATACCAATTAATATTGATAACGGATAATTCTAAGTTTAATCTAGCTTTTATCTTCTTTTTTTTTTTCAGAGTATACATTGGTGCATGACATGTAGCCAACAAGGAAAACTTCTTCGAGCTTGATCCGAAATCGAACGCACATTTAAAAGGCGATCGAGAGAACAGAGAAATCACATTAAAAGATGGAGGAAGTTGATGATGGTAGAAATCAACGTAGACTCTTGAAAGATTATGCTGCACTAACAATTGAGGGCACCACATCAAGTATCGTGGAGACCTGCAATTCAAGCCAACAACTTTTAGATCAAGTCATCACCGATTCGGATGCTTCAACAAACAAAGGCAATTTAGTGGGCTACCAAGCGATGATCCAAATGCTCACATCGATGCTTTTCTTGAAATCTGTGATACAATTAAATATAATGGAGTTTCAGATGATGCTATTAGATTGAGATTATTTCCATTCTCTCTTAGAGACAAAGCTAAAAGTTGGCTCTCTCTTCTTCGCAAGATCGATCATTACATGGAATGATATGGCCCAAAAATTTATTGGTAAGTTCTTTCCATTTGCAAAATCTGCAAAATGCGAACGATATTACTAATTTTATGCAGATGGATAATGAATCATTGTATGAAGCATGAGAAAGATTCAAGGAGTTTCTTAGGAGATGCCCACATCATGGATTACCCGTATGGATGCAGGTACAAACTTTTTATAATGGGTGCAGTACAAATCTCTATTTTATGATTGATGCATTTGCAGGGGGGAACTTTGAATAATAAAACACCAAAAAAGAAGCCTACAACTTATTAGAGGAGATGTCATCCAATAGTTATCGGTGGCTCACCGAGAGGATATATCAAAGCGAAAAGCTAGCGGAGTTCATGAGGTGGATGCTTTCGCGGGCAATCACTACACAAATTGAAGCACTCAACAAAAAAGATAGATAATATGAGTGTTTGGGCATGAAAATTCAGAATATGACATACGATTTTCTGTGGTGGAGGACATGTTAGCACAAAATGTCAGGTAGGTGACACTTTTGCTCAATCTAATGAAAATGCTAACTTTGTTGGTAATTTTAACGGATCACAGAATAATCCCTACTCCAACACGCATAATTCGGGATGGCGCAATCATCCAAACTTTTCATAGAATAATCAAAATGTGACAAGACTGCCACGGGATTCAAACAACGGAAGAGACAAAATCCAGTCTAGAAGATATAGTCATAAAACTTGCCAACACTACTTAGGACTTCATCAAGAGCACAGATGTGAGATTTCAGAATCAAGAGGCTTCAATTAGAAATCTAGAGATGCAATTGGGATAGTTAGCAAACATGATGTCGGGGAGACAACAGGGGTTCTTTACCTAGTAACACAAAGAAAAATCCAATTGAAAATGTAAAAGCTATAATTCTAAGAAGTGGTAAACAAGTGGGTGAAGAAGACACCAAACAAGAGATTTTCAGAGACAAAGAAGAAGAGGACAAGAAACAACCAAAGGAGATAGGTAAGAACACACTTTTTCTAGATAATCCCAATCCATACGTGCCACCCGGTTCCATTCCCTCATCATGTAACAATCTAAATTTTCGATCCTTTTTCCGAGATTTAAGAAATGAAATTGATCAATGCACTATAGTGAGATCTCACCCGGAACAGCGCATTCACGGGATGCTAACCTTAGGGGTAGGGCTATTATGAGATTGAGTTCGCACGACCAAAGAACTCGACCTGGGTTTGATCTTCGACCATATGGATTAACGAGGGAATGTTTTAGGCCAACAGAGATCGATCCAATTGATTGATCGTGTCCGAAGGGAACTAGCGACAGACTCTCGCAATTATATGACAACCGAGGTCGTCCCGGATAGAGTAAACTTAAACGTGATTTGACTTGGTGTCGGTCACGGGTCGAGAGCGCGTAATTCCAATGAGCCATCCGTTAGCCGGAGATAAGTTAAAGTCGCGATTATTTGATTTTAGTCATTTCTTGGAATTCGGATCCGAGAACCGAGAATGTTGAAAGTGATAATTTTGAGTGGCCGATGACGTTTTTGGCTTGGCCAACCTTGGGGCCACCCATTTTTGCAAAAAAATAGATTTCGATTCAAGATCGAAAAAATTACGATTTTACCCTTCCGGTCACCGATGTCGATTTTGAGGCCGTATGAGATTATTTTTTAGGCCGATGTCATTTTGGGGTGGCCACGCACATTTAGAGTTGTTACGGTCAAAAATTGAAATTTTGGCTTAGAAGTGAAAAAAATAATATTATTTTATTCCCCATAACTTTGCAGTCGATTTTCAAGGGTTTAAGAAGTTATTTTCACGATTCCGACACCATATTATGTTGGCCACACACATTTGGGGTTGGTATAGCAAAAAATTAGAATTTCGCCCTTGGACCAAAAAAATGATCATTTTGTCCTTGGGCTATTTTTGGTCCAAATTTTTGAGAAATTATTGGTATAATTATTAAGGGTTTTCATTTGCATTATTGGAACCAATTACCCTTTTGCCCCTCAATTATTGGATAGGATTGAGCGAGGACCGTCGGATTAGGGATATTTTGGTCAAATCGTCCGGATTGGTAACATATGGCACCCCTAGCCCCTATATTTGACCGGTTTGACCTTCTCTCTCTCTCTCCTCCCTCATTTCGGCCGGGGCCCCCATGACTTCCCTCTCTGATTTCTCTCTTCGCCAATTTTCCTTTCCGTCCAGACGCCGGAGCTCGCCAAACCGCCGCCGGAGCTCGCCAAACCGCCCGCCGTGTCTCCGCCTGGGTCCGCTAGTGCAGCTGCCCACTCCACTGACTTCGCCCACCATCTTCATCCCGACCTCTACTTTCTCTCTTTCTCTCTCTCGGTCGGTCGTGTCTGCTGCACGGGGTCTCCGTCACGACGTTTATCTGATCACCGTGCCAGCCCGTCCCTCGCCATCCATACGATGTCCGTGACGTCGCCCGTCCGCATAACGCCCGTTGCTATCGTTGTTGCTCCCCGCCGCCGCCTGTCCAGCCGGGTTGCCCTGTTTTTCTTAGGTAAGTGTCTTCCTCAAAACTACCTAGGACTTTGGGTATCGAGGACATGTTTAGGATTCGGTTTAGGGGTTTATGTGATTGTTTTGGGGGTTGAGATGAAGGCTGGTATTTGATTGTTGTGGGCTGATTTAGGGACTGATTTGGCGAAGAAATTTGTCGAGGATTTGGAGGTTCGATGATGGCTGTGATGTGTGGAGCGATCGAAGTTAATTTGTGTAATTGATTGGAATTATTGTGGCTTGAATGGGCTGATGGGAATGTTTGTGCTGCTTGTGTTTGTGGACTGATTTGGAATGTGTTCTGAACTGATTGTGGATTGGTGGTGTGCCGTATGCGTATGGCCGTGAGGTGTGGTGGCGTGGTAATGTGAATGCGCATTGAGTTCGTGTGCTAAATATGTGTGATCGGGTGGTGTGTTCGTGTGATGAGGACGTGAATTGTGAAATGTGTGAAATGTGTATGTTTGGTCGTGCGGTTGTTGGTCGTGTGTAGAGTGGTTTGAGTGGAACGAGGATATGGAAATGTAAGATTGGTTGGAAAGGATCCGCCCCGAGGCGATACGTTTACGTGGGAAGATGCTGTCCTTGACGAGGTGATGATGCCCGCCCGATGGGGTGTCGGCGCGTAACGAGGTCAAGACCGCTTTGGCCTAATGCATTTTATGCAGGCACGGTAATTAAGGAAAGGGAGAGGTAGGATTCCATCCCGAGGCGGTTCGTTTACGCTGGGATGATGCTGTCCCCGACAAAGTGACGATGCCCGCCCGACGGGGGCGGGGGCGCGTAGCGGTGGAAGAGTTGAGAATGAGCGGAATTGGCTTGAGGTGTGAGGTTTGAGAAAGTGACGATGGTGTGAGTAGTGTACGAGTGTGTTTGTATCGCGTGATGTGATGCTTAATTATGGGGTAGAAACTGCTAGGCACGGTATGAGACTTGCCCAAGTAGTTTCATCTTATAATTAAGGCAAGCGTCAAGGTCTGTGATTCTTTCTTTGTGATGTGTTAGTTCTGTTGTTGTCTAACGTGCAGGTACGCACGTGATGGATTCCAGGTAGGGTCATGTGTTGTTGTTAGTTTGGTTGATTATGTGTGTTCTACGTGTTTTCGTGTGGTGGTATGCGTGAGTGCCTACGTGGGGTTTGGGGTTGTATACTTATTGAGATTCGTCTCATAGTTGTATAATCCACAATTTTAGACCCCCAACCATAGACTCGGGAAGTGCCTTCTTCCTTTTGGAAGTTCGAGGAACTACTTTTGGTGCCTGGTGGAACTACGGATGAGTGTCCGGAGGCTCAAGCTCTCAAGAATCAAGAGCAGAACGGAAGGCGATCCTTACGTTTTTCTATAGGGTATTTTAGGGGTTGTGTAAATCGGGTTGACCCATAGGAAAGTTAAGTTAACTAGACCCTAATATTTTGTCGTGACGGTGATTTTGGATACTAGTTTGTTCATTATGCCCTGTAATATAATGTTTGTATATTTGGTGCTGTATGAATATGTTGTTGTTTGATTGTTATGGTGGTCTACCTCATCGTTGTCATTTTAGTTCGGGGTTTTATATCCGCTTTCACATGTGGCTCTAATGTTTGGGTTGGGTCAGCGACGTTCTTGGGACGTCACAACAAATTCAATCAGTAGCGGGATGTCGTGAGCTCGATGGGGTTCGAGGCATGACACGGCGACTCAAAGAAAGCACAGAATAGATAAGCAATTTTCTAAATTTCCTGATGTTTTTAAAAAATTACACATTAATATTCCTTTTGTAGATGCTTTAGCGCAAATGCCTAGCTATGTAAAATTTTTGAAGGAGATTTTGGCAAACAAAAGAAAGCTAGAGGATTATGAAACTGTGAAGTTGAATGAGGAATCTTCAGCCATCCTACAAAATAAATTACCTCGAAGTTAAAAGATCCAGGAGTTTTACAATTCCTTGCACTATTGGAGATTCTTACTTTTAAAAGGCATTGTGTGATTTAGGTGCAAGTATTAATTTGATGCCTTTCTTTGTTTTCAGGAAATTATGATTGGGTGAAGTAAAAGCAACTACAAAGTGTCACTTCAACGGGCTGATCGATCAATTAAATATCCGAGAGGTTTTGTGGAAGATGTATTGGTAAAAGTTAATGAGTTTATTTTTCCTGCAGATTTCATAGTTCTTGACATGGAGGAAGATTTTGAGGTACCACTTATCTTAGGTCATCCTTTTCTAGCAATGGGAAGAGCTCGTATTGATGTACAACAAGAGAAGTTGATTCTTAGAGTTCAAGATGATCTTGTTTCTTTCAATATTTTTAAAGCCAATAAAATATCCCTCTGATGATAATTCTTGTTTTAGAGTTGAGACAATTGACAAGTTGGTGAATAATATTTTTCAAGAAAATATTTTTAAAGATCCACTTGAAGCATGTTTGGTTCAACCAAAAGACAGAGAAATTGAGAATGAGGAGATAAAAGAGTACATAAATTTTATGGAGGCAAATCCAACATATTCAAGGCCTAAGGCAACAAAATTTGAGGAGTTGGGACAACACACAACAAAGCTTAAGCCATCAATTGAAGAGCCTCCTATTCTTGAACTCAAACCCTTACCTTCTCATTTGAAATATGCTTATTTAGATGGAATTTCTTCTTTACCAGTAATTATATCTTCTTCTTTGACAGATTTGATGGAGGAGAAACTATTCAGAGTGTTGAGAGAACATAAAGGTATAATTGGATGGAAAATAGCTGACATCAAGGGAATTAGTCCTTCAATTTGCATGCATAAAATTTTGACGGAGGAACAACATAAACCTACTATCCAACCTCAGAGGCGTTTGAACCGAAAATGCAAGAAGTGGTGAAAGCCGAGGCATTCAACACATTGAAGGAGAAGTTAATTTCGCCCCTATCATGACCTGCGCCTACTTGGGACTTGTCTTTCGAGTTGATGTGTGACGCTAGTGACTCGAATCGTTGGAGCCGTGACTTGGACAAAGAAAGGATGGAATTTTCGAACCATATACTATGCAAGTCGAACCTTGTCAGGTGCATAATTGAATTATGCCACAACTAAAAAGGAGCTTTTTGGCGGTAGTGTTTGCTTTTGATAAATTTCGTTCTTATTTAATTGGCTCAAAAGTTATAGTTTATTCTGACCACCGCTCTTAAGTATCTACTTGAAAAGAAAGAATCAAAACCACGTTTAATCAGGTGGATTCTATTGTTGTAAGAATTTGATTTGGAAATCAAAGATAAGAAGGGGACCTGAAAATCTAGTTGCAGATCACTTGTCAAGAATTCCAAACTTAAAAGAAGAGGTAAGTCCAACTATGGAAGAGTTCCCCGATGAGAAAATTTTTTCCATCAAATCCACAAAAATTCCCTGGTATGTTGATTTTGTGAATTATTTGGTAAGTAATATTCTCCCTCCCAAATTGTCAAATCAACATAAGAAAAAATTCTTTTCTGATATTAAAAATTATTTTTGGGAAGAACCTTTTTCTTTTTAAGGTATGTGCAGACCAAGTCATAAGAAGATGTGTTCCAGATTTAAGAAAAGGTAAATATTCTACATCATTGTCATGACAGAGAGGCGGTGGTCATTTTGGTGCCACCAAAACTGTAGCTAAGGTTTTACAATCTAGATTTTATTGGCCTACACTTTTTAAAGATGCTTACTCCTTTGTAGCTTCATCGACCGGTGTCAAAGAACTGGAAATATTTCTAGAAGAAATGAGATGCCTTTAAACAATATTATTGTGTGTGAATTATTTGATGTTTGGGGTATTGATTTTATGGGACCCTTTACATCTTCTTATGGTAATTTATACATTTTAGTGGCTGTGGAGTATGTGTCTAAGTGGGTAGAAGTTGTAGCATTGCCAAAAAATGATGCTAAGGCTGTTGTCAAATTCTTGAAGAAAAATATTTTACGCCGATTTGGCACTCCTAGGGCAATCATAAGTGATAGGGGTACACACTTTTGCAATAAACAGTATGAAGCACTTTTGAGTAAGTATGGAATCACACATAAGATTGCAACCCCTTATCATCCTCAGACTAGTGGTCAAGTAGAGGTTTCAAATAGGGAAATCAAGAGAATTTTAGAAAAAATAGTGAATGCCTCTAGGAAAGATTGGGCAATGAAACTTGATTATGCACTTTGGGCCTTTAGGACAGCATTCAAAACCCCAATTGGGATGTCTCCTTTTAGGCTAGTGTTTGGGAAAGCTTGTCATCTACCGGTGGAATTAGAGCACAAAGCATATTGGGCATTGAAATTTCTGAATTTTGACATGCGATCAGAGGTGAAAGAAGATTATTGCAACTAAATGAATTGGAGGAATTCCGCAATGAGGCCTATAAAAATGCTAAGATGTACAAGGAGCGTACCAAAAGATGACATGATAAACACATATTCAGAAGAGAGTTTGAAATTGGCAAAAAGCTTTTACTTTATAACTCTCGCCTTAAACTTTTTCCAGGAAAGTTATGTTCTCAATGGTCTGGTCTTTATACAGTCCACACAGTATTTCCATACAGAGCAATTGAAGTTGCACATGACATTGAAGGCACATTTAAGGTGAAGCGGTCAACATTTGAAGCCCTACTTCAAGGTGGTTACAACAAGCAGAAGACCACTATTAAACTTCATCCTCCGGAATAGCGACATCTGAGATAGTTTGGCTGAAAACTATAAAGCAAGCGCTTCTTGGCAGGCAACCCAAGCATTTTTATTATGTTTCTTCATTAATTTTTGTGTTCATTTTTTTTTTTTCAAAAACAAAGATGAATTAATTTTTTTTCTTTTATCCAGGTTAATTTTCTTTCTTGAAGGATCACCTTTTGGAGTTTAGTCATCAAGACCATCCATGGACACATCCTACTGCAAGGGGAGTTTTCTTGTTCCTATTTTTCTTTTGTTTCTTTTGTTTTTCGCATTGAGGACACTGCTTCATTCAAGTTTGGGGGGAGACAAAATTTTTGCTCAAAATTTTTTTTTTTTTTGCTAAATCTGAATTTGTTTTTTTGTTGCATTCCTTGTTGTGAATTTTTGCGATTCTTAGGAAAATTTAAATTTTGTTCAAACTTGCGAATGATATGTGAGTTAATTTTGATTCTGATGATGTCGATCCACTTACTGAGCACTAGAAGTCCTTAATTTTTGAGTAGTGTGTACATCTAGAGAACATTCATGTAAAGTATCTGCTTTTCTTAGATCTCACCCAAATCTTAGAATTTGTTTGATTTTCTCTTGAGGCGAAATCCTAGGCTACATCTAACTGAGAAAATGATTTAGGCAATTTTTGGATCGATTGAGCCTTTCAAGCCAACCCTGTTTATTTATCCATAGTCACCCTGTTGAGCCTTAATTATTATCCAATCTTTTATTGGCACCCACGTACTTTTTAGCTTACCTTTTGCCAAATTATATCATTGTCCCACGCCCCATGAACATGTTGATTTTTTTAGGATAAAAGTTTATTTGAGCATAATAGCAATTTGGGAGGAAGGGTGGAGCATGGAAATAATTTGATTGCTATGGTTGTTTGGGTGTATCTTCAAAAAAAAAAAGAAGAAAAAGAAAAAAAAAAAAGAAAAAGAAAATATTGCTTTTATGGTTCCCTACTCAACTTTCAATTGAGTGAGCCTTTTGGATACTCAATGAGTTGGGAATGTTCATGTTATATTAGGAGGGATTTAGGAGCAACTCCACCATAAAGCAAAAAAAAAAGAAGAAGAAGAAGAAGAGAAAAAAAAAAAAAAAGAGGAAGAATGATGATCTGTAGTAACAGAAAGATCATTTTGAAGATTTGAAATTGGAGATAGCGGCATGTGCTCTACTTAGATCCTAGAAATCCATGTGTTCATGGGTGATTTGAGCTTAAATTTACCATTATCTCACCGTTAGCCCAGCCTTACATTACAATCCGAGGAAAGTCCTATTGATTTTTGGTTGGATGATTAGCTTACATTAGTGGAGAGAGGAATGAAAAGCAAACCTATGAGATTTGGTTATAATTATAAAGAGTTTTTGAGAGGTTGCATACCAATGTGAATTTATTTGGATTGCATATAATTCGAAAAGATGAGGACTCACACACACTTGGATCACATAGTTAGAATCGATTTTAACTTATGAATCTATTTCAATGTTTGGATGAAATTTGTGTTTTTCTTTGAATTGTGATTTTGAGAAATTATGGAAGGAAGTTATGGAGGGACTGTTAGCTTGAGTATGTCTTATATCTTGCTTTTGCTCGAGGACTAGCAAAATGTTAGCTTTGGGGGTTTGATAACTCTATAAAAATAGAGTTATTTTATCTACATTAGGTAATAAATAATGCAATATTTGTTAGAATATATTTGGAATTCCTTTTATTTACTTAATTTTTCCTTGTTTATGCAGAATATTGAGATATGGAGAAAATAAGGAAAATATGGCAAAAAGAAGGAAAGGAATATGCGACCTAGAGAAGAGTTAGAAGGTGGATATCACATTGAGAATTCTATGATTTATTTCCTAATTTTATGCAAAAAAAAAAAGTAATTACCTTATGAGAGAAGTCTTGGATGTTGTCATATAAATAGGATAACTTGGGGAACACGGAGTTTTAGGAGAGAGATCGTTTTTTTATTTTCAGTGTTCGAGAGTTTTTCAAGTATTTTGAAGAGAAGACAAAAATGGTGACAGAATTCTTGTTCTTTGATTCAAGATGTTTGGTTTAATTTCTATTTTCATTTTTTTCTTCTATTATGTTTTAATTTTCTTTGTTAGAGCTACGATGTAACCTAACCATGATGATATGAATTTCATGCTTTTTATGCTTTGCAAATAATTTCATTCATGTGAGTTATATGCTATTGTGTTTAATGTGTTTAATTGTGGCTACCACTTGAATGATCCGATATGCATGTTTGAGATTGAGAAGTGATAATATGCAATTGCTCCTTAGAATATATAATCATGAATTAAACGTGGATAGAAATATACCATATTATTTATGTAGCTTTCGGTGATAAGGTAGTCCAAAAGATTTATTGTAAACCGGGAATATTCATAAATATTAATGCGCTTATGTTTATTTAAATTCACATAGAAATATAGTGAATTGATAAATTAAGTAGGTTTGCTATACCTAAAGATAGGATAGTAAATAGATTAGGAAATTCCGCTATCACATGCTTGATATTATTCTTGTATGCATAATGATTCGAAAATTCATATCTAGTGGTTATGGTGAAATCGGATGGTCTAATATGTTTTACCTGATTGATTATCTGCCTTTAGTTTATAAAATTTCATCTTTAAAAATCGTCAATTTTTATTTGTTCTCAATTATATTTGATCTGTTAAATAAATTTTAGAATTAGTCTATTTTTAATATTTAATTGGTTTATTATCATCAATCTCTATGGGACGATACTCTTCTTATCATTATATTACTTGTTCAACACGTTCATTGACACGTGCAGAATTTTCTGAACAGTCATCCATATATACCTCGATTTCTTTGTGCATCATGTCATATAACAAAGTTACCATTGCCCTTTGATACGTGGCACCAGCATTTTTCAAATCGAAAGGCATCACCTTATACATGGTATTATGAAGGACGTTTTCGCCTTTATCCTCTTTTTCATAAGGATTTGATTATATCTTGAGAAACCATCTATGAATGAAAATTTTTCGAATCCAGCAGTGCTATCCACTAATACATCAATATGTGAAACGAGAAATCATCCTTATGGCTTGCTTTATTTAGGTCGTAGTAATCAACGCACACCCCTTTTCGACCATTTTTCTTCATTACGAGTACTATATTGGCAATCCATTCTGGATATAGTACTACTTCAATGAAACCGACTTTGAGCAATTTCATCACCTCTTCTTTTATGTTCTTTGTCAATTCTAGCTTTGTTCGCCTCAGTTTTTGCTTCTTTGGTGGAATATTTGGATCAATTGGCAACGCATGTTCAACTATGCTTAGATCAAGGCCTGGAATGTTAGCATAAGACCATGCGAATATATCTTGATATTCCTTGAGCAAATCTGTGATTCTTTCTACTTTTGCTAAGGAAAGACTTTCTCCAATCTTAACCTCTTTGGGATTCTCTTTATCACCGGATTAACAGTTATTTTTTTTTTAACATAAGTGGCCTTGATTTTTCATGACGGATCCATTCTCTTATGATCCATTCCTCATCTTCATTATCCACTTCAATATCGCAAGTGATCTCCTTAGAAAGATTTAGGTCACATATGAATCTATTATGGATATGTGAATGTTCATGCCCCGACATGTAAGAAACATGATTAGTATTTGCATACAAAGTAAGTAATGCACATGGTCCTATGAAAAACTTTTGAAATTCATTTTGAAATTTGTTTTGAAAAAGCATAAAGACAGAGCTAGTCCTCATATCATCAAACTTCCTTGCTCTTAAAATCATTTTCACAGTGAGGAGCAATATAAAAACCCAAAGCCTCAAGCCTCACGAATGAGGATAATGTTCATCATAGGTTTGTTTTTGTTTCTACATGTCCTTAACAAAACATTTGATCAGTTTTATTGAATTGAAAAACGCGATTAAATCTACATAAAAGGAATGTAAGTTATAATCGAACCGACATTGCAAATGAAATCACAAGAAACTTGAAACTGTGATCAATAAAATGTAATAGAAAAAACTAGTAGCAAAAGTTCAAGAGAATCTTCCTACTCTAGTGCGTAGGTAACTTCCGTCTCAGTTATGATAACGTTGATGGTATTCTCTTCAAATAAACTCGGCAGAATAGATTCTTTTCTCTGCATGTAAGTCTTCTTATTGAAGTAACTTGGAAGGTCTAGGAAAAGTTTCCTTGATATGAATCTGATGATAGGGAAGCTCTTTAGCTTTGCCTTTCCATATGGATGGATTAATGATGCGATTGCCTCGGCCTCTACAACGTCTATGGTTCTTTCAATCTTGGCCTTGGCCTCCATGGTGATCTTTATAGCTATTTAGAATATAACCTATTTCGTACTTCATCCTTGTAGCGAGTGGAGTGATAGGTTCCTTGATACCTTAGGATTTCGATCCAAGACCATTACCGGGAGTAAATCCATACCGACATAACATCCTTCCAGACATAACGAATGGTGTTGAGAACTCCGGGATTTTATAATACAATCAGCAGAAATTTGCACCATTAATATCATTTGAAGGAATGATAATTTGGTTCTTCTTTCACTTCAGGTTCGACATACAATATTGCACTCTCCTTGTAGATGGTGAAATTTGTCTCATGTGTACGGTGATCATTTTGCCATTAATGAAAAATCTGACTTTCTAATGGAGACTTGAAGGAATTGCGCCAACCATATTAATCCAAGGTCTTCTAAGTAACAAGTTAAAAGTCCTCGGAATATCCATTACTTGGAAATCAATTAGAAAAGGGACAGGGGCCTATATTTACCTCGAGCTCGATATCGCCAATAACGTCTTTCTTCATTCCATCAAGCGAGCGCATTTGTTACCTTAAAAGGTTTAATGAGCTCTTCATTAATCCCTAAAGCGATGCAGTGTGCTTAGTAAACACAAATTAAGTGCGGAACCATTATCGATCAACACTTGTGACACCTCCTTGCCTCGACATTTGATGGTAATATACAAAGCTTTATTGTGGGAACATTCGTCAATTGGGAATTCTTCATCGGAGAAGGCAATTTGATCCTTCAGAAAAATAGCGCCGACAAAGTCTTCTAATTATACTTCATTAATCATCTCTGGGATGTGCACCTCGTTGAGAAACTTCATAAGCACCATTTTATGACTTCGAAGTCTTGAAGAGATACAACAGAGAAATCTGTACCGGCATCTTTCTTAACGGTTCAATTACCTCAAATTCACTCATCTTCATGATTGAAAGTAACTGTTTAACATCTTTTTCGGTTACTCCTTTCTTTTCGTGTTCACTTTCCTTCGGGACATTGCATCTTCTCGATCAAGTTATGGCATCGACTTCCTTGGAAGAGTAATCCTAAGATACACACTTAGTTTCAAACTTTTCTTTTGGAAGGAGAGTAATGATCACAAGTTGTATTTCTTCTTCTTTGATCCTCAAGCTGATCAATGGAAAGTTGAATAGTGATTGGTGTGATGGGACCTTCCTCCTCCTTATATTTATTTACCTCATCAAGCTTGATTAGAAATGGTGTAATCATGGATACCATGCTTCTATTGGCTTCGTCAGCATCCATTCCACCCTAATCATCAGGCGTGATTATTTCGTTTTAAATACCCATGAAGGAGATGTATATTTGACACGGTAATTGTATTTACCGCCGTCTTGACCCAGATAATTAACAACTTCACCTTGTGTTCGTGCTTTTTAAACAAATCGCTTATCACTTGGCCAGTCTTTTTCTCTTTTTTCTCTTCCTAATCTTCATTCTCTTGACATTCAATTGGCTAATTGGGACCACATCCATGCCACCCCATCCGTCTGGTACAATATCTTCATTTTTGAACATCCATAGTGGTGGTGTATATTTGACACGGTAATTGTATTTACCGCTATCTTGACCGAAACAAGTCTCTGGTTTCGCCTTCCTGGCGATTTCTAGGTGAAATGCCTTTCACCTTGTTGGACTTTTTTTCTCCTTTTCATCCGGATCTATTTCATCTTGAAGTATTTATTTCTTAGGTAGAGCTTTCTCCACAAGCATGGTTTTATCATCTATATCACTTCATTTTTGAATGTCCATGGCGGGGGTATATTTTACTTGGAAGTTATATTTTCCGGAGTCTTCTCCCAAGTTGTCTATAATCTTGCCTTTTAGGAGTGCTTCTTGAAGAAAGCAAGCATCTCCTAATCGAGAAGCTGTAATCTTGACTTCATATTCATCTTTATTATCGAACTCGATCACTATTCCCTCATCCTTGATCATGTTTATTGTATTATGCTTAAGAAGAGGATTCTGATGTACATTTGGCTCGGGCTCTTGGAAGTTCAATATCTTCTTGTCAATGAGATATTGAACCTTGTACTTTAGAATGAGATAATTATCCACATCATGTCCCCTTTCTACCATGTGATAGGTACAAGTTTTTGACTCATCATACCAAGAAAATCTCGCAGGATTGTCTCTCGGTACTTCCTTGGCCACCAAATGCCTTTCCGAAGCATTGGTAATAGTTTTGACAAGGGTCGAGGCAACGGTGTATATTGCCTCACAAGCCTTTTATTTGGCTCGAATTGTTTTGGATTTTTCTAAGCAATGTCTGATTGCTTCGAAAATGATGTTTGATGAGTACTTAGGCTTGACACTATAGCCACTTCTCGGATGGATTCTTTATCTTTTTTCGGGTAAGGCCTTCATGCTGCTATTTCTTGAGCCTTCTTTTCTTTCAAACCCCATTCAATTCTCTCTCCCACTTTTACGATCATGGTGAATGTCGACAGCCTGATACATGAAGCTTGTCGTAATACTTAGTTGGCAATGATTTTAGAAAGAGCTCAATGAGCTCGTCTTCACTTATGGCGAGCCTTATTTGTGAGGTAACAGCTTTCCATATCTGAACATAGGTTTTGAATCCTTCATTCTTTCATTTTTCAGTTCTGATGAGATCCTCTCTACGGTTGGGAGTACTTCAATATTAAACTTGTCTTTGGCGAAGAAATTCTCCGGTCAAATGATCCCATTCGGTGAAGTCTTCTATGTCAAGGGTTGTATACCATACAAGGGCTGCCCCTCTCAAACTACCTTGAAATGTGCTAATAAGAAGTGGCGTGTTATCTGATTATCTTGCCATCTTACGGAGATAATACTCAAATGGCTTTTGGGACAACCGGTGCCATCATACTTGCTCACGAACTCCGGTTCTTTATAGTTTTATGGAACAATCACCTTTGCATACGGTGAGAATTTGTCGAACCTTTGAAGCTCATAGCCTTGACTTGCTAAGCATTCTTCAATTTTGGCTAATCTCTTGGGCTCTTCTTCATCCTTTGTTTTGGATGCCTTTTTGATTTGATCATCCTCTTCCAAATTCACTACCTCGGTGTAGTCTTTGGAGGATTTTCTTGAATCGGTTCTTTGTTTCTGTCTAGGTTTTTAATCGATGTTTCGATAGCATTTGAAAGTCCCACATTTGGAGTAGTGGGATAAGATTCTTAAGATGTGAGAATAAAGGCATTCTTTTCCGCCATTGTTATAACCATTTGGGTTATTTGATTCTCGACTTCAACTAGTTGAGTACAGGTTTCTTGTTCGCCATTCTAACTTATAGGCGAGTATGAGGTCTTTTATCTTCCATTACTAAACAACCTACTTTGACAAAAAGACTCGATATCAACACAGTACAATGATCATGAAACCCTACATTCTTTTTAATTTGTATGGTTTCATGATATTATCAAGGATAAGAAATTTCATACCAGCCTTAGCTTTGTATAAAATCCTTCGTCAATGTCTTTCTCAAGGAATTATACAATTCAAAAATTGTAATCCATGGTGATTTCTTTATGTTTTGAAATCATGTTCTGAAATTATCTATGCATATTTAGAAAATGATCAATCCATTATTGCATATAAAATTTGAAATTATTTGACATCATGATTTTAAACTCAAATAGGAATCTAAATCATTCAATCCTAGGCTTCTTGCTAGCTAAGATAGCTTCCGCCTTTTTAGTATTTTTCCCATTCCTTGGCTCAAGACTCCCATTCTTCCACATCGATCATGACCTCTTCAAGAACGTAAGGTTCCACTCCATGCATGCTTGGAATAATGTATTTCAAACATACTCATATCTGAGTGCGGTACCACGCTCAACGGGACATATTACTCGACATCAATTTGACGCTTATTTTCTATCAATTTGATGTATTCTTTAGAGGCCATGCAAATCTTCATGTCTTCTTCTAAGCTTTTGGCTACTCAATTATTTGTTCGAGTGGGTTATCCAAATATAAGATTATCTTGTGAATTTTGGCTTGAAGGACATTCTTCTCCTCTTGGTATAATTCTACTTGAGATGTCAAAGGCGAACTCTTTGGGATTTCATACCGATGGTACTTGCTAAAGTATCCCAAATTATCTAATAACCCTTAGAGGGCAATAAGCTGCTCCTCCCTCAAACCAAGCAATAGTACCGCATTTTCCTCTCGACTTGTGATCTTCACCTTATTAATCTTTGGCCAATTGATCCGCCGATTGGATTTGATCAGAGTTAAGGCTTTAATGAAATTGACCCAATCTAAAAAAGATTATTTGGGTAATTTGCTTTGGAGACGAATATATCGTTCAATTAGATTATTGCCGAACAAATTTCGCAAATGTTCATAAAATGACATCATGGTCGAATGTGTAAGATGAACCATAATGACAAAAGACCAATAGAAACTTGAAAGATACCCTTCCCATGATTTTGGTATGTGTTTAAGGAGATGACGGTTTGGCCAAAAAGCATATTAGAGAAGTCCCATTTAAGACATACTTGTCTTCGGATCACAGCCACTAAAGGGTCTAATCTAGATTACGGACATGGGAAATAGAATAAAACTGAAGAAAGTTAGAATGAATATCCGGGCTGAAGTGTTTCCCATTTCCATAGGAAGTTTTGAAAAGTTATTTACTAGAAAGGATAATGGAAATCTACCGTGTTTGATTTGATTAGTTTTTCTGTTGGAAGTTTTAAGGTTAAAGAATTCGGCTAAAAGGCTCATAGGATTAAATCCAATGGGTGGCTCTCGACCCTAGGTTTAGAATTAATTTCAATGGCAGCTTGATATTCTTCTAATGTTGGTACCAATTCATGCTCTCGAAGATGGAATGTGGCAATGGAAACTTTTCAAAAATTGTGGCAAACCTTGGACTAAGCTGACTTGATCTTCTACATGCATAAGCTCGAGAAGGTATCCAAGTCGTTTTGGGACATAAGTTTGGTTGTCCTCGGACATGCCTTTCCACCAAGCAATAAGTTCCTTTCGAGAAATGGGAATTACTTGGATGTCTAGTTTTCCCATTGAGCCTAATCATGTAAAAAGATTTCTCATTAATCACCATGGATTGCGAATCAATTTTAATGTCTCCATTTCAATCATATGTCCTTTTGAGGTAAAAAGGATGTAAAGTACACTTGCATGCCTCGAAAGTAATGCAAATGTCATTTTAAGTCCATTTAAACCTTAAAAGAGCATATAGTTGAGATTATGGACAAATTCAATGTGTGATGTAAACGCCCATTCTGTCATACTCCATTTAGACCATAAAGTCCTAAACTATGGTTTACAACTTTGAATATATGGAAATTAACAAATAAACATTTGAATTACATGAGAAATCCGCCATGTACCTATACATTTTATCTAAAAAAACGAAAGAATGGTCAAATAGAGTATGACACCTTAATCATGCATTCTAAAATGAAAAGGCATTTAGACCAAGTATTGAATGTCATTTAGGCATTTTTTAAGAATGTGCCAACTAACATGCATAATTGTAAAGGAATAGAATGGAATAATAATTGCTTACCATGATATTTTGGTTTAGTTTTAGGTATACTAATCACAAAGACAAGCAAATGCAACTAGTGAAGTTTTGATGCCTAAAAGGGTAGGATATACTAAAGGCTCAAGGTCATCACCTTAATGGACAAAGGATTCCATTCCAATAGGCAATCGGCCTAAAGTAATGGAATATTATTCCACCTTGGTGATCGGTATTGCATTTAAACGATCCCATGAGCAATCGCCCATAGTGCTACCTAAACACATACCTCCTAAGGGTAATCTTAAATGTAGCTGGGATTGGGCCACGGATGGTGTGTGCCAATGGTGTAGTGCTAAAACAATTTAAAGATATGCATAGTAATTAATGACCAAATAGCACTTCTAAAATTCATTCAAAACACATTCAATTCTAACACCATCCTGCAAAACAAGTGTTAGCAAAGACAACACCCCTTATAACACCCGCTTTGCAAATCCATTTAACACTATCATTAGCGGGACATACTTGGGATCCTTGCAAGCATAAAACACAAGCATATCATTCTATTTAGGCCTAAGTCCACTTGAAAAAGGTTCATTTACTTGGTGGAGTTGTCAAGTTTGTCACGTTGCGATTTTCTTTTGCGCTAAGGAGGTATTTCCGTGTAAGGGTCTCTCCCGGACCATACCTCATGTGACAGTGAGAAGGTAATTTCTTATTTAATCTAGGTTTATGATTTTGGAGTCGCCACTAGTCATTATTGGTAGGTAGACTTAAAATCTAATCGAGGTATAGGAGAAATTTTCCGCCCAAAGTTCGTTCTAATGATTTTCGATCGGTTGGATCGAATCTACTGGTACCAACTAGAGATTCTCCAACTAGCTATCTCAATTCTCACGTGTTCAATTGCCTAAAATAAGTCGGCAAAGGTGTGGGTTTGAACCGTTTTTCCGGGTTTATTGTGTGTTCTTGGGTGAGTCGTGTAAGGAAGAAGGGTAGCCGGGTCGGGTCGAGTTGACCCGGCTAGCCCGACTGGGGCCAATTTCAATCGAATTTTCAAGATTAAACTCGACAATTTAATTATCCATCATATTTGAACCCAAATATATGATTTTCACCAATTTTATTATAATTGTGTCTAAGATTTTCTCATTTTTGTATTCGGGGTCAATAGGGTTTTGTTCAATTTGATGTCCTAATGACCTGATTAGGCAAAATTGATGTCAAAGTTGAATTACCCACATCTAATTAATCCTAGAAATGATGGCCTCATGGTTCGACAATTTCATATTGGGCACGATTTCCAATTTGTGTTAAAAAAAATTTCAATCGAATTTTGGGGATTTTTTGATTTTTATATCAAATTGTGCAATTGGACTGACCATTGTGCAATTCAAGGTCCCGAATCATTTGTTGTAAAACACTATGACTTAAAAATGAGTAGAAAAAATTTAATTGCATTTTTGTTCAATGTGGGTTTAATTTTGCCCAATTTTGGGAAAAACATATACCGATTGAGATTTTTCAAAATTGATGATGTATTCATGAAATTGGATTCAAAATAAGACTAATGACTATTTTTATGAAATTTTCTTATTCAATTTGCTATTTTTCTTGATTTCTCACTTATTTTGACTAAAAGAAATTAAGGAAAATGCAGAAAAATGCTAAAAAATTATTTTTGGTTTACCAATAGGTTTCCAAGCTTGGCCAAGATTCATAGTCCTAATTTTGAAATTTTAGAAAATATGAAAAAAAAAGCTAAAAATTAGGTGTCAAAAGTCGGAAGTCCTATTTTTATGATGTGATATAAGATGACATATGCTAAAGCAAATAAAAGTATACTAGAGATTACTTACCTTGCCAGGAGGATAAAGTAATTCCAGATTATTGATATTGCGTGTTAGGGACCCGAACCTATCTTTGGTCGCCTTGATAGGGAGAAATCGTTTGCCTAGGACCTAAATCAATCTTGATCACCTTATTTGGATTTCGTTTGTCAAGGACTTGAACCTATCTTTGATCGTCTTGACGAGGGAAATCACTTGTTGAAGTACTTGAATCTTGTTAGAGATACTTGAAAAGGCTTAATGTGAGCAGAGGGGTCTATTCCATGTTCGGGGAGTACCATAACAATCGTAGATACTAGGTGAACAGAGATCGATCCAATGTTCAATTGTTGAACAGTAAGAGTAGGCCCAATGTCTGGTTTTACCTATTTAGTACCGAATATTACTTGGGCGCACCATGGGACCATTAAAGTACCTACTTAGTCCCCGAAACTTTCTTTTGGCACACCATAGGGCAATGAAAGTTCCTACTTAGTACTTGAATATTTTTGTTTAGGCACATCGCAGGGGTGATGAAAGTGTGCTTAATACCTGGATCTCTTTGTTGGGCGCACCACGTAGCTATGAAATTGCCTGTTTAGTATTTGAACTTTTCTTGGACGCACCATAGGGAGATTGAAGTACACATTTACTATCCGAACTTTTCTTGGACGCACCAGAGGGCCATTGAAAGTGCTCGTTTAGTATCCAAACTTTTCTTTGGACGCACCATCGAGCCATTGAAAGTACTTGTTTAGTACCGAATTTTTTCTTTGGACGCACCATAGGGAGATTGAAGTGCCTGTTTAGTAGCGAACTTTTCTTGAGCGCACCACGGGTGATTGAAGTGCTTGTTTAGTATCCGAACTTTTCTTTGGACGCACCACATGACCATTAAAAGTGTACATTTAGTATCCAAATTTTTCTTCAAATGCATCACAAGGTGATTGAAGTGTCTACATTTAGTATTCGAACTTTTCTTGAACACACCATAGGGCCATTGAAAGTGCCTGTTTAGTATTCGAATTGTTCTTTGGGACGCACCACGGGGCAATGAATGCCTAGTGGGTTTTCACTAGTAGGTCTTGAAAGGAACTATCTCGCCACGCCTCGCTCGCGTGCTAGAATGGAGGTATTTTTCTACATGGGTCTCTCTCGGACCATACCTCACGTGATAGTGGGATTTATTTGATCTAAACTTGAACTTGGAGTCGCCACTAGTCATTTACAGCAGGTTGACTAGAAACCTAATCGAGGTACGAAAGAAATACCACGATCCTATGAACTAGAGATTCTGGAATAAGGGACTTGGTTACGTTAACGATTGTCGTGCCACGCTCTCGCGTGCTAGAATGGAGGTATTTACCTACACACGGGTCTCTCCCGGACCATAGCTCATGTGACAGCAGTGGGGTTTATTTAATATAAATTTAAACTTAGAGTCACCACTAGTCATTTACTGATGGGTTGACTAGAAACCTAATCGAGGTAACGGAAGAAATATCACAATCCTACGAATCGAGATCCTGAATAAGGGACTTGGTTATGTTAACGATCCCAAATTGAGACCATTAATGCCCTATCGGTACCTAAGAACTATATGGCATGTCTAACGTGTCACACGGATTCCTAAGGTCAATTCACTAATCTAATCTCGAACAAACGATTAAGCACCCAAGAATTAAATGTGCAAGTAATAACAAATCAATCATAGCAACCCTAATTTGGCCACTAAAAATGAAAATCAAGCAAAACACCCGGACCTTAATGAAGCTCTAATAGCTTGTTCATTTCATAATTTACATATTTTTAGGGTTTTTTTAGGGGATATAACCCTTAAATATGGAATTTTCCAAAAATGCCCCTTAGCAATTTTCAAAAATTCAAATTTCACTTTTTATGACTGGCCACGATGATTTTGAATCATTCTGTGAATTTTCAAATTTTTTTGAATTTTCGATTTTTTGGAAAAAATTTTTAAATCGAGAATTGATTTTTTATGGCTTTCCGAGAATTTTTATGAATTTTCCAACTGTTCAATATTTTTTGAATTTTTATATTTTTATATTTTTTATTTTCTGAATTTTCTGAATTTTTTTATGAATTTTCTAAATTTTTTCTAATTTTTCCGAATTTTTTTTAATGTTTTAATGAATTTTCTGAAATTTTTGAATTTTTATGAATTTTTCTAAAATTCCCGAAATTTCTAATTTTCTAAAAAATCTAATTTTTTATTTGATTTTCTGATTTTCCTAATTTTTATTTCATTTTGATTTTTTTATTTGATTTTTTTTTTTTTTTTTATTATTTTTGAATTTTCCCGTCGGTGAATTGAACTAGACCGGCCTGGTTCAACCCGGTTCAATTTGATCGAATCGGGCATCATTGGCGTCGGTGCTGGTCTACTTCTCTAGCAGGCCCAAGACGCCAAAACAACTTATTGTTTTGAGCCTTTTTCATTATGGCATTTTGGTGAACATTTGGTGTGCAACATTCATGGGTTTTGTTCACAAGACCGCCGGCTCAAGCTCACCGCCAAGCAACCTTCCGGACGACTATTTTGCCATTCCACTTGCACCATCATCAAGTCCACATGTTCTATTATCAATCTAGCCTAATTAGGTTGTCATCGAATGTTCGCCCGCCGATGAAAATCGGCCCAAAAGCCCTAACTTGTAAATTGTTCAAGCATGGTTTCTAGAATACAAATCCTAAAACTAGCCGTCCTAGCCGTCTAAATCGGTTCTAACAACCATCAAAACATCAAACAAAGACAGGGAAACTAACTTGAATGGCCCTATGGCCATGGCAATGCTCAGCGAGACTTGAGTTTTCCGACGAAGGATTTAATGCGGTGAGGTGGTTTATGCATACTTTTCAATAAAAATGCAATCAAACAAAGTAAAACCTGGTTAGCACACATTTTAGGCATCTAATATAGTAAAATCATAGAAAACATGCACAAACAAACAAAAACAATATTTTGGAATTTCTTAAAAAATGACCATGAATGATATTTAACTTCTTCGTCCGATGATTAAACGAAATTGTTGAGGTGATCCGTGCAATGTTGTTCCTCGACACTTGATCTTCCCTCACGGTGACCTGACCGCCGAGAACATGTCTGGATACGTTGGAACACGCTTAGTTTCAAGCCTTCATAGTCAAACTTTCTCGATTGGTACAATGACGGAAGGTCATAGCCAACTCGCGATTTCTTTGGCGCCCTGCCGTCTAGGGTGACACCAAACACTCATGGGGGACCTCGACCCTTCTTCTCTGGTTTCTCTCTCTTGGTTTCGCTCTCTTCTCTCTCTTCTCTCTCTTGGGAATTTTTCGAACACCTTCTGTTCAATGTTCTTTAGTTTTTCTCTTTTTTTTATTGATTGATTTCCCGCTCAAATTTAGTTGGAACCCCTTACGATCAATTGGGGTCGTTAACCGGTGCCAACTAGACATTTTCTAGGTGGCAAAACCAATTAACACGTGCTAGTTTGATCGAGAATGATTGGTGAAGTCACAGGCACGAGTTGTTTTCTAGGTTTTTGTGCATTGGGCAAGATGGGTAGGGAAGACAAGCTACACGGGTCGGGTCGGTTGACCCAATCGACCCGATAGACCCAGTAGGTCTAAATTCATCAATTCAACCTGATTTTGACTCAAATTTTCAAATTTAACCTCAAAATTGAATTTCCCATCATATTTCGAACCCAAATGTGTAATTTTCCCTAATTTTTATTATAATTGTGTCCAAGATTTTCTCATTTTTATATTGGGGTTAATAGAGTTTTGTTCAATTTAACGTCCTAATGACCTAATTAGGCAAAATTGATATCAAAATTGAATTACCTACATCTCATTAACCGTAGAAATGATATTCTCATATTTTCGACAATTTCATATTGGCACAATTCCCAATTTGGATTCAAAATTCTTAATTTTTTAATCAAATTTTAGGGATTTTTATTTTTAAGTCAAATTGTGCAATTGGACTGACCATTGTGCAATTCAAGGTCCCATAATCAATTGTTGTGAAGATATTATGACTTAAAAATGACTATAAAAATTTAATTTCATTTTGGTTCAATTTGAGTTCAATTTTGCCTAATTTTGGGAAAAAACATATACGATTGAGATTTTTCAAAATTGACAATGTATTTATGAAATTGGATTTAAGAGAAGACTAATGAATATTTTTATGGAATTTTCTAATTCCATTTGCTATTTTTTTTTTTTCTTGCCTATTTTGACTAAAAGAAATTAAGAAAAAATGATAAAAATGCTAAAAAATTATTTTTTTGATTTAGAAATAGGTTTCTAGGCTTGGACAAGATTCCTAGACCTAATTTTGAAATTTTTGAAAATATGAAAAAATGAGCTAAAAATTAGGTGTCAATAGCGATTCAAATTGAGACCATTAACGCCTTTTCGGTACCTAAGAACGATATGGCATGTCAAACGTGTCACATGGATTCCTAAGGTCAATTCACTAATCTAATCATGAATAAACAATCAAGCACCCAAGAATTAAAATGTGCAATCAATGGCAAATTAATCATAGCAATCCTAATTTGGTCACTAAAAATGAAAATCAAGCAAAACATCCAAACCCTAATGAAATCCTAGAGGCTTATTCATTTAATGGTGCAATTTTTGGTTTAGGGTTTTGATGGGTTATAACCTTAAATTTGGAATTTTCCAAAAATGCCCTTAGGCATTTCTGAAAATTCAAATTTCACTTTTTGATTGGCCACGATAATTTTGAATCATTCTATGGATTTTCAAAATTTTTCATTTTTGATTGTTTTTGGAAAATTTTTTTAAAACCGAGAATTGATTTTTATGGTTTTCTGAAAATTTTTATGAATATTCCAATTTTTCAATTTTTTTTTTTTATTTTTCTGATTTTTTTTTATTTTTTATTTGTACTTTCTGAATTTTCTAAATTTTTATAAAATTTATGAATTTTTATGAATTTTATGAGAATTTTTAGAATTTTTATGAATTTTTCTGAAATTCCCAAAATTTCTAATTTTATAAAAAATCTAATTTTTATTTTTTTATTTTTTAAATTTTTCAATTTTTCTGATTTATTATTATATTTTTTTTATAGAATTTTTGGATTTTTTTATTTTTTTTTTAAAAATTTTCCCGCCGAGGAATTGAACTGGATAGGACCCGATTCGGATCGGTTTATTTGAGACCGAATGGGCTAGCACCCGATGCTAGCGCCCGATCTTCTTCCCAAGACGGGCATGGCACGCCAAAACGGCATTGTTTTGGTCCAAATTCATTGAGGCATTTTTACAAGCGGTTGGTGTGCGTTGTTCCGCATTTAACATTCTCGAGGTCATCGATTTGGGCTCACTTGCGGTGACCTTCCGGCGACGACTATTTCGTCGTTCCACTTGCACTATCATCATGTCCACATGTTCTATTATCAACTTAATCCTATTAGAATGGCGTGGGACGTTTGCCGGCCGGCGAAAACCGATCGGAAAAACCTAAACCATCTCTAACCTAAACAACATTTTCATATTTCAAATCACCATTCGAATCGCCCTAACTGTCTAAACCGACTCAAAATACTAGAAAAACATCAATCAATGTCAAAGAAAATGGCTTGGATGACCTATGGTCATGGTGACGTTCGGTCAAGTCGGGAAGCTTGGCAAAGTTCAACAACCATGGCCGACTCGGTTTATACTGAGGATTTATCGTTCAAAATGCAACCAAATGATATAATATGTGATCAAAACATGTTTTAATCATCAATCATAGCTAAAATTGAGAAGCACATACACGATTGAAATAAAAACCTATTCTGGAAAATCAGGAAAATTGTGACGACGAACGAAGTTTACCTGCCGTCGGTGGTCAAATAGGAGTCTCCGAGCTAATGCGCCGTAGGACTATTCTTCGACAATTGATCTCTCACCTATGACCTCTGCTCATTTGGACAATACAGATTAGCCAACCGAGCCTGATTTTCAGGCCTTGACGATCAACTTTGTCTTTGAATTCTCAGGTGTGAAGGTCCACGATTGGAGCTAATTTGCTGGCGTTTTTTGCGGAAAAACACCGATTGCTCAACTCCCAAAACCCTCGCACAACCTCTCTCGTTCGAGCTTTCTTTTGCGATGATTTCTCTCTCTCCTCTACGAAATTTTTCCGAACACCTTCTGTTCTCCTTCTTTAGTTTTTTCTCATTTTTGTTGATTGATTTCCTGCTCAAAATTAGTTGGAACCGACTTCCGATCGGTTGGGGTGGATTAACCCTTAGGTGCCGGTGGACATTTTCCAGTTGGCAAAACCAATTAACGATGCTAGTTTGATCGAGAATGATCGGTGAAGTTGTGGGCATGAGTTGTTTTCTAAGTTTAGTTTGGTCTAGGCAAAATTGGGTGAAGAAGATGCACTATTTGAGTCGGGTCGGGTCGACACGCTCAACCCGTAAGTTTCGGTTTTGTATAAATTTGCAAATTAAGTCCGATTTGACCAAATCTTTGCAATTCGACCCCAAAATTGAATTTCCCATCACATTTTGAATCTAAACATATGTTTTTCCCCAATTTTTGATATAACCATATCTAAAATTTTCCAAATTCATATCCAAGTTATTCGGATTTTTCTCAATTCCACATCCTAATGACCTAATTAGGCAAAACCGATGCCAAAATTGAATTACCCAAGTTTGATTAACCCTAGAAATGATAGTCTCATATTTCGACAATTTCATATTGGGCACGATTCCCAATTTAGGTTCAAAATTCCTAATTTTCAATCAAATTTTGATTTTTTTTTTATTTTTATGTCAAGTTGTGCAATTGGACTAACCATTGTGCAATTCAAGGTACCAAAATCAACTGTTGTGAAGACACTATGACTTAAAATGACTAGAAAAAATTAATTGCATTTTTTGTTCAATTTGGGTTTAATTTTGCTCAATTTTGGGAAAAACATATACCCAATTGAGATTTTTCAAAATTAACAATTTATTTATGAAATTGGATTTAAGAAAAGACTAATGACTATTTTTATGGAATTTTCTGATTCCATTTGCTATTTTTGTTGATTTTCTCGCCTATTTTGACTAAAAGAAATTAAGGAAAAATGCAGAAAATGATAAAAAAAAAATTATTTTTGGTTTAGAAATAGGTTTCTAGGCTTGGCCAAGATTTCTAGACCTAATTTTGAAATTTTTGAAAATATGAAAAAAAATAAGCTAAAATTATGTGTCAACAAATGCCCCTCTTTGAGATTGAGCTCATTAGAGGTTGATTTTGAAGACAAGATAACGCCCTAAATTTTTAGTTGACTCACTAAACAAGATAAGATGGAAATTTTACAACAACTTATTAGGGTCTTTTCTTTTGAAATTTGTGATCTAATCCAAAGGTTCTCTTTTTGGAACACATTTTAAAAGGTTCTTAATGATTGAGGAAGAGAAACTTACCTATTTGTGAGAGTTTCTTTGTTGCTTATCCAAGGGGATGAATTGATGGTAGTGATGATTACGACGATTATTCTGATTTCGCGGTTTAAGGACGAACTCGCAAATCTTGAATACCCGAGGCTCTTCGCACCGAGGACTTGAATTTACCTAGTGGTTCCTCACCAGTGGGACTTTGGATATTTGCCTAATGACTCCTCATCAAATAGGACTTTGGAATTTGCCTAGTGGCTCCTCGCCAATGGGACTTGAAATTTGCCTAGTGGTTTCTTACTAGTAAGACTTGAAATTTGCCTTATGGCTCCTCACCAAATAGGACTTGAATTTTGGAGACTTGTCATGTAATTCCTCACTCGTAGAATTTTGGAAATTGCCTAAAGGCTCCTTGCTAATAGGAATTGGATTTTGCCTAGTGGCTCCTCACTAGTAGGACCTTAGGAAGACTTCAATGAATGCCTTAATTGTGAGTTTTTGTGATTTTGAGGTTTTACTAACCTTGATATGGTTTTTAGTTGACCAAAAACTATTTTGAAAAGTAGTTTTCAAATTAATCAAAACTGTTTGAAATGTGGTTTTCCTTTTAGCTTACCACAAACTATTTGAAAATTTGATTTTAAGTTGACCAAAAACTATTTGAAACTTGATTTTGGTATATGCATTCTTTGTATGAAATGCATTTCAGGCAATCAAATTTCCTTTTAAAGGAAGTATTTGAGCAAAATGTTTGCAAAACTCTCAAGAAATGCTTGAAATAATCATTTGGAAGACCTTCATTAGAAAGGATTTGTTTCAATCTATGAATTTGGTCTTTCCTTCATTTGATTGAAAGGGGACTTTTCTGATATCCCTCAAATTTATCTCTCTTAATCAATCCTTAGGTATTCAAAGATATTCGCAATGTATACAATCCAATTGATTCGATAAGGTCTTTCAAAAGGTTGTGATATTGGCTTGGTCAATGGCTATTCAAAGGATAGGCATTCGAGGCCAAGAAAAGGATTTCATCATATCTGACTTTGGGTCTACAAGTTAAAAACCTCGAGGATAAGATAAGATAATATTGCATACACTTCTTTAAGTGATAACTTCTTGTCATGAAATCATATTTTCACTTTTAACATCCCAATCTGAAAAGTCTTTGGGGAGAGGTTGTAATCTTTGGTATTGGGTAGGCTCAAAAGGTTCAAATTTTTTTTTGAATTTAGGATTTTTGTGAAATTGGTGATCTTCTTGACATCACCACCCTTTTTCTTTGTCCTTTGGGGATCTTTTTCTTATCATGAACACAAGAGTCTCCTAAACTTTCATCGAGATCTTTTTCAATCACTGATTTATTGTGACTTTCAATTTTTCACAATTTTTGCTTTGCTTTTGACTTGACTTTTGTCATTCTTTCTTTTGAATTTTTTTCTTTTCTTTTGCTCATTTTTCTGGGCATTGGTCATGCTTTTATCAAGTACAATCGCTTTTTCATACCCCGGACTCCTTTGTCCTTGATCTTTTTGCATTCTAAGGACTCGTGTTCGCCATTTTGCTTTCCATTTATTAAAGTGGATCATATGCTCATACTCTAGTGCTAAGATATGATCACCAACTTGGGATTCTAAAATGAATATTCAGGCTCAATTGGGGTTTGCCAAAGGTAATGTATTTGGGTATAAGAAATGAAGTGCTCTTCTTCTTCTTGGGATTTTTTAAACTTCCATATGACTTCATATGAAGTTATTACAGAAAGATTGACACAAGAGTATGCAATAAAATCTTTTTTGATCCTATTTTTCATAACTATCAATCCACAAACCTCCTGATTTGCCCCAATATGGGGTGGTTCTTAACATGGTTATTTTGGGGAAAACTTTTCCGCTATTTCGGTTCAAATTTGATTTGCAAGGAATAAGCATGTGTTTGAGATAGTGAAATGACTGCGTTTCATAATTTCAATTTATGTAATCATTGTGAATATCCCCTATTTCCTTTGAATGAGTTTTTCTCACTCATTTCAACACTTTGACTTGAGTGTATAGGGGACGTGTTTGGATATGGCTTACCTTTCATCATTTGCAGGTCTTTCCATTTTTATTTGATCTAAACTTTTCTATGAAATTTTTCAAAGTCTTTTGTCAAATTATCCCTTTTAGGGAATTTTGATGCCTATTGCATTTTCAAAGAAAGCATGTTTCAAAATCTTTGATTGAAACATTTTTTGAAGTATTTTCCTTTGCAAAACACCTTATTTTGTTTTTACTTAGTCTTAGTGTCATTTTGCTTGAGGAAGAGAAAGGTTTAATTTTTCTCTTAGAAAGGCGACCTCACATGCCCTCACGATTAAGGAATACCCGTCGATCAATTTATCAAGATCCTCTTTTTTGCATACCTTTGCTTTGGTTACATTGGGGATTCTTCTATTGTTGCTCCCTTTTTTGTCTCTCATTTGATAACTCTATTGGGAATTCTGAAATTGTCAATTGGTTCAGATTCAAACTTGCTTTCTTCTACAAAATAGATAAACATGTTCATGAAATGTATGGCATGCATGATATGCATGATATGCACATGTTCTAAAGTGACTCAAATCTTTTCTTGAATGTTCATCTTCATTTCATGGGTAGAAAATCTTGACAGCATCTGTATTTACAGGATAGGCTAGTTCTGTTCCTGCCATATCTACAAGAATCAATGCTCCTCGAGGAAGAACCTTCTTGACAATGTATGGACCCTCATAATTCGAAGTGAATTTGCTATGAGGATCTGAATTGTTGAAGATGACTTTCTTCACTACTAAATCCTCTGTTTTGAAATTCCTTGGTTTCACTTTTCGATTAAAGAATTTAGCCACTCGTTTTTGATAAGCTTGTTCATCACGTGTAGCTCTTAATCTTTTTTCATCAATTATGTTGAACTGTTCATACCTTTGTTGAATCCACTCGGCTTCCGAAAACTTTAAGCTGGGATAATATCTTTAATGAAGGAATTTTCACTTCAATAGGTAGCTTTGCTTCCATTCCAAAAACCAAAGAAAATAGGACTGCTCTAGTTGATATTTGAATTGAAATTCAGTATGCCATCGAGTATAGGAAAACCTTTCGTGTCAATCACGATAATTTCGCTGTCTTGGGTACTATCTTCTTGATATTCTTGCTCATTTGCTTTCACTTTGCTCTATTCATTTGTGGGCGGTATGAAGATGAATTCAAGTGTCAAATATGGAAGTGTTCAAGTAGATCATTTACCATTTTGTTATTCAAATTCGAACCATTATTGGTAATGATTGCTTCCGGAACTCCATATCTAGTGATGATGTCTCACTTAATGAATTTTGCACATTCTTGGCGATGACATTTGTATATGAATTTGCTTGATCCACTTGGTAAAGTAGTCAATTGCCATCAAGATAAAGCGATGTCCATTTGAGGCCTTGAGGTTAATTGGACCAATCATGTCAATTTCCCACATTGAAAATGGCTATGGTTCCGACATTTGATGTAGCTCATTTGGCAGTGTATTGATTCTATCTCCATAAACTTGACATTGGCGACAACACCTCACATGTTGAATGCAATCTGTTTCTATTGTCATCCAATAATATCCCAATTTCATGATTTTACAAGCTAGAAGATGGCTGTTCATGTGTGGACCACATTCACCTTCATGGATTTCTCTCATGATTTGTTCAGCTTTTTGCTATCAATGCATCTTAATAGGATCGAATTGAATGATTTCTTATAAAAAAAAACCGTCCATTGAGAAAGAACTTGTTGGCTATCTTTTTTGATAAATTTTCTATCGCTTTGACTAGCTTTCTTCAAGAAATTCTCCTGTTTGTAAGTACTTCTTGAAATCATGAAACCATGGTTCATTGTCAAATTTTTCTTGAACTACCATGCAAGTGTGCTGGTTGTTTAAGGATATCAATCTTAATGACTTTATATTTACTCCATTTTCAGCTTGGAGTAAGGATGATAAGATTGCAAGAGCATTTACTAAATAATTCTTAGCTCTTGGAAGATAAACAAATGTTATTTCTTTGAATTCCTCCATCATTCCTTTTAAGTATTTGTGATAGGAAATTAGCTTTACATCACGAGTTTGCCATTCTCTAGTTGTTTGCAATATGATGAGTATAGAATCTCCATAAACTTGAAGTCTCCTTATCTTCATCGAGAGGGCCAATTGCAAGCCAAGGATACATGTTTCATATTTAGCAATGTTATTGGTGCATGGGAATACCGTTTTTGCAGATCTTGGGTAATGTTGGCCTTTAGGGAGATTAGCACTTTGCCCCGATTCTGATCCAGATAAATTGGTTGCACCATCAAAATACATGGTTCATTTGTCATCAACTAATGTCAATATGTGGTCATCAAGTTGTTCTTGAGCGGCAATATTCTGTGAATTTTTGCTAGCATGTCTTCTATCGCTCATCTTTTGACTAACTTTTGGGATTCACTTTTGATGTCGAACTCAAATAACAAGACTTGCCATTTTGCTAATTTCCCGACCAAGGAGGATTTCTCAAGAAGATACTTGATCGGGTCATTCTCGATCACTAGCAAAATTTGGTGATGAAGGGTGTCTTGTCTTAACTGTAATACCCAAATTAATGCAATGCATGTCTTTTCAACTGCTAGGTAATTTACTTATGATGTTGTGAATTTCTTGCTCAAGTAATAAACAGCTTATGCTTTACCATCATTTGTCTTCTTTGTACAAGTACCGCTCCTAACGACTCATGGTGAATGTCGAATATAAGATCGTGGGACTCGAGGGAATTGGTGGTACCAGTATTGGTGGGCATATAAGATATTCTTTGATCTTGTCAAAGGCTTGTTGACATTCTGCATCCCATTTTACTTTGGTATTTTTCTTTAACAGTTTAAAAGAATGGTTTAGCAGTCTTAGAAAGCTGATATATGAAACGGGTAATGTAGTTCAATCGCCAACAAGCTTCTCACTTCTTTTACCGTAGAAGGAGTCTTAAAGTCATATATTGCCTTGATCTTGAAAGGATTAATTTCGATTCCTCTGTTATCGACTACAAATCCTAGCAGTTTGCCAGATTTTGCCCTAAATACACACTTGTTGGGGTTCAGCCGCAACTTGTACTTTCTAAGTCTTTCGAACAATTTGTGAAGCACCTCAATATGATCTTCTCCTTGTTTGGATTTTGCAATCATGTCATCTACATATACCTCGATTTCTTTGTGCATCATGTCATGGAACAAAGTTACCATTGCCTTTTGATATGTGGCACCAGCATTTTTCAGACCGAAAGGTATCACCTTATAACAAAATGTGTCCCATGGTGTTATGAAAGATGTTTTTGCCTTATCTTCTTTCTTCATGAGGATTTGATTATATCCTGAAAAACCATTCATGGATGAAAATGTTTTGAACCAAAGATTGCTATCCACTAAAAGTGGGAAATCATCCTTAGGGCTTGCTTTATTTAGGTTGTGATAATCAACGATACCCGTACTCAACCATCTTTCTTTATTATGGTTACTATGTTGGCAACCCATTCGGATATGACACTACTTCAATGAAACCGACTTTGAGTAATTTCATCACCTCTTCTTCTATTTTCTTTGCTAATTCCAGCTTTGTTCGCCTCAATTTTTGCTTCTTTGGTGGAATACTTGGATCAATTGACAAAGCATGTTCAACTATACTTGGATCAAGGCCTAGCATATTAGCATAAGACCATGCGAATATATCTTGATATTCCTTGAGCAAATATGTTATTAAGACTTTTTCCAATCTTAATCTCTTTGGGGTTCTCTTTATCATTCGGATTAACAGTAATTGTTTTTTCTAATGTGAGTGGCTTTGATTCTTAATGAGCGGATCCATTCTCTTTTGATCCATTCCTCATCTTCACAAATGATCTCCTTAGAGAGATTTGGGTCACCTATGAACCTATTATGGATATGTGAATGCTCATGCTCATACCGACATGTAACAAACATGATTAGTAATCGCATATGAAATGAATTGATGCATGAGGTTTAATGAAAAACCATTTTGAAAAGCTATTTTGAAATCTGTTTTGAAGAGATCAAGAGAATAGAGCTAATCCTCATATCCTTGGACATCCTTGCTCTTAAAACTGTTTTTCACAATTAGGAGTCATATGGAAATCCAAAGTCTCTAGCCTCACGTGTGAGAGCAATATTCATCATTGATTTGGTTTTGTTTCCATATGTCCTTAACAAAATATTGAACACTTTTATTGAATTACAAAACGTGATTACAACTGTATTAACGAGAATGAGAATTGCAATTAAGCTGAAATTGCAAAGACATCAATATGAAAAAAAAAAAAATTGTAAAGGCAACAATAAGGAAAGGGTTCAAAAGAATCTTTCTACTTGAGACGTAGGTGTCTTCGTCTTGATTATAACGACGCTGATAATGTCCTCTTCAAATAAACCCAAAGCAAGATAGAATTTGCTTTTTATGTAAATTTTCTTCGAAAGCAGTTTGAGAGGCCTAAGAAAGTTCTCGATATGAATATGATGATAGGGTAACTCTCTAGCCTTACCCTTCCATGTTGATGGGTTAATGATTCGATCACCTCGGCTTACACGGCCTTTGTCACGTCCTAAACCCTACGGTGTCGACAACCCTACCGAGGTTGATTTAGTCGACGGCCCCGGGATGCATCGTCGACCTAAAACCCAAAGCAGAGAACAATGCACATCGGAAGCAACATAACACCCATACATAATAAAACAACATGACCAAGGATAGCGATAATACAATAAATACAACTTGCATTAAAACAGGGATTTACAATATCCATTCACCATAATATACATCAGCCAAAAATGGATCAATAGCCACTAACATAAAAAGGGTATGTAGCTCGGGCGGTCGAGGAAAACTAAGCCTAGGAAGGAACCTATCAAAAGTGTCGGCCCTACCCTATTATGGTTGGGGGGTAAGCTCTAAGGCAACCAGTTCGGGTTGGATCTCAAGGACTCGGATGAGTCGTCGGACAACTCGGACTTAGAATTTATAGAATCCGGCTCGGACTTGGCTCCCACTAACCGCCCGGAATCATCCTTCGACTCTAGCTCTTGCTTCATGGGCTTCAGCTCTAGCTCGATGTCGGACTCCCGGTTCATTGGCTTTTCTCCCTTGGACTTGGTATCCATCCTAATGATGATTTGGTTGGGCGCGAATTCCTTCTCAAAGCGTGGCAGCGAGGGGCTCGCGATCTCTCCATCGACGGCCTGCGGATCCAACTAGCCTAATGCATCGAATGAGACATCAAAGGTCCTAGGCTATCCCGAGGTGCCGAACTAGTCCTGAAAACACCAAGCGAGATAAGGATGGGCCCGGAAATATGGCCCGCCCTCATCAACCCAAACTATATTGTAATACCTAACATAAATCTCCCGTTTCCCTCACGGAGTACTTAGTCACCGATTGCTCTATCGTTCGAGATCTCAAAGCAGGCGGCACATTTACCATCTTGAGTCGAGGGTTTGAAAAGTGGGATTTAAACAACAATGAGAATAAATCTCAGTGAGTAGGCCCCTAAATCTAAACTAAGATAACATACACCTCCCGGACAAGTATCAACTAAACACAATTGAGTAATCACATGACTTAGGCCCTCTGCCCAAATCCAACATATAATTGACCTTGCAGGTTAGGTACACAATGATAACAATAATGGCACATAACCCAACCATGACACATGCGCAATATCACTTGGCTATGACGCATGTCATGCACATACTCATGTTTATGCTTATACTCATGCTCATGTCTCATTGATGCACTTTTGCACACTTGCACACTTGCCAATTTTCCATTTATTCATCGACCCGTGTAAAACGATCAGGTCCGACCTGCATAAAACGCATCAAGTCATTTACTTATCAATCGATCTTGACCCGTGTAAAACGAATCAAGCTCATGACACCACCCGCGTTTACCCGCGTAAAACGTATCAGGTTGATCATCTTGGGTAATTCGAGCATCGTCTCACGTTAAACGCATTAAGGCTTTATGTGATCATACGCGTACATCCACCGGTTATTATCGAATTCCGCGTAAAATGTATCGGGGCATTATAAGTGATCACATGCTCATGTCATTCGTGCATACTCGCATAATGCACATGTTACACCAATGCTCGATATGCACATTTATGGCCATAATGGCCACATTCGGCATCCATAATTTCCACATTTGAGCATTCAATTTCACTCAGCCACATGCTCAATAAATATCACAACATGCTCAATTAGTGCCATAACATACTCACTTAAGCAACTTAATCAAAATAGCCATGATACCTAATTGGCACATAAAATCACACGATCAAGCCGATAGGATTACACATGCTTAAGGCCCACTAAGTATTTCATCATTCGACCACACCAAGCATACAATATGGCATCACAATATCAATTATCAATCACTCCCGGTTCAGCCACTACATAGGCAAATCAAGGTGTACTCGGCATTTCACAAATAATTCACCTATTAGCGAACAAGGCCCAATCAATCCCATAATAGACAGCAGCTATACAGCCTACTCTAGGCTACTAATTCACTTCCAAATCATCACATTAGACCATTAAAATCACCACCAAATTAGCCAATACTCAGCCCACACATTGTACCCATTTTAATCCACATAATTGCCCAAATCAAGTCCACATTGATCAGCCAACTACCAGCCCATTCTAGGCCACCAAATCACCTTTAAATCATCACACTAACCCATCAAAATAGCCACAAAGTCAGCCCTAATCATCCGCCACTAATTAACCCCTAAAATACCCTAAATTAACCCCTAAAACTTGTCTAAAGTGCATGTAATCCTAATTAAGGATTAGGGTTTCCACTCACTAGGTTTCCTCAGCTCCAATGAGGCTGAACAAGGGGGGGAAGGACAGGTTGGACGATCATCGATTTGTGGTGGAACCCAGAGATGGCGCGGGGCACTCACGGCAACATTCGACCGGCAGCAAAGCGGTGGTGGTGACTACTGAGCTAGGTGGCTAAGTAGGGGTGATGGTGCTAGGGATGAGGTGGTGAAATGATAAGGAAGGCGGGCTGAGGTGGTGGTGGTGCGGCGAGATGGTGGCGTGCGCCAGCGGTGATACAGGCGATGGCAGCTTGGGGGGCTGCTCTAGCGGCTTAGCTGCTCATGGCCAAGGAAGGCGAGAGTGAGAAAGTGAGGCATGAGAGGGGAGAGTGGCCGGTGATGGTGATGGTGAGAATGAGAGGAGAGAGAGAGTGAGAGGGAGTTTTGAAGAACTTGGTGAGTGGGGGTGGTTGAACTACCCCACCCAAAATGACAATCACACCCACCCCACTATCTACTTGATCCAATGGCTCAAAATTGAAGACTCATCTAATCAATCCACTTTCAATGGCCAAGATTCAATCTTACTCAAAATATCTAGGGGCATTTAGGGAATAAGCAAGAGTGATGGGGGCACTAATGTCCAATGATTTTCGACACTATTGAGGGCTAAACATGACCATTTAATCCTCCAAAATTCGGAATTGAAGCTTAGGGTTCCAAGGGTAAATTGGTAATTTTTCACTTCCGGTTCGAAATTCTATTTTTCCGCTTATACCGATCCCAACTATAATTGGCCACACTAAAACGACGTCGTATTTGCCAAAATAGTTGCGTGACGTTCATGAAATTCGATACTAAAGTCCGGGTTCAATTCAACAATCAATTTCGCTCAAATGCGATTTTAGCGTCTGTCACTAATGAGCATTTGTTTAGGAGTTACGATATCAACTTAGGATATTCAGTCGTGGCGATCTTGATTTCAAGAGAACGCGAGGATTTATCGCTAGTTTCGGGGTCGCGATCATTCGGAATAAGATCGGGATTATTTGCTACACGCACTCTCGGTCGTGCGGAATCACCCGCGATCCGATCGTACGTCATTGGCCAAACCAAATCCGTCACCCTCCTTAGATCGCCCACATTGGCCCAAAATATTCCCTTGTCGTTTCTTGAAATCGGACTCAATTCACGGTCGAGTTCTTAGGTCCACGATCGCTTTTTTTCTAGTTAGCCATTCTCTACTAGTTAGTATCCCGAGAATGATCGGTTCGAAGCGAGACTCACTAAAACGAAATGAGAAACAACTATCCATTTCATTGATCATGAAAGTGGATCGAATTTAGGATGTTACAACTCTTCCCCCCTTATAGAAATTTCATCCTCGAAATTTATATTATAAACTCGACTACTCAAACAAATGGAGGTGTTGACGTCACATTGCTTCTTCACTTTCCTGTGGCACCTTCTGTTTTTACGATGCTCCCTGGACAACCTTGACCATCGGGATCGTCTTGTTTTGTAGCACTCAATCTTTTCTATCCTTGATCCTTTACGGCTTTTTCACGTCGACACCCCGTCGTCTATATCTACCTCTTCATATCTCAAAGACGTGGGTCAGGTTCAGTTCGTATTTTCTTAATATCGACACGTGGAACACATTATGAAGTTGGGACAAATTAGGTGACAAGGCAAGTCGGTAGGCCAGGTCTCGTAATCTTTTCCAAAATTTCAAGCGGATCGACATATCTCGGGCTCGTTTTTCTTTCTTGTCAAATCGGGATAGTCCTTTCATTGGCGACACCTTGAGAAGCACATGATCACCAATTTGAAATTCTAAGGGTCTCCACCTTCGATCGGGCGTAGCTCTTTTGACGGCTCTACGCTGTTCTTAACCTTTCACGAATAATCTCAACTGCCTCAACTATCTATTGTACCAACTCTAGGCCCGTTATACTTGGGCTCTCTAACTTCATCCCAGCACGGTGGCATCCTGCATGCTCGCCATACAAGGTCTCGAATGGTGCCATCGAATACTCTATTGGTAGCTGTTATTGCGGTAATTCAACTAAATGCAACCGCTCTTCCCACTTGCCTTAAAAGTCTAATACACATGCTCTCAGCATATCTTCTAAAGTCTGAATAGTCCTTTCAGATTGGCTATTCGTTTGGGGATGATAGGCCATCTTGAACCCGAACCTTCCGTCCCTAAGGTCGTTTGCAGACTTTTCCAAAAATTGACCGTAAATCTGGTATCACGGTCCAAAGTGATCATCACCGGTACTCCATGCGGTTGGACAATCATCCCACATATAAATTTGTGTATCTTTCCAACTCATAATCCTTTTGCCTTTGCTAAGAAGACTGCGAGACTTAGTCGATCCATCTACTATCATCCATATCAAATCATATCCTCTGGCTCCTCGGCAATCCCGTAACGAAATCCATCATGATATGCTCTCATTTCTATTATTCGGGGAATGTCCAAAGGTCGCAGAAGTCCTCCATGCTTACAATGTCGCGCCTTTACTTGCTTTGGTAGGTCGGATATTTTGCCACATGCTTGGCCACATCTATCTTCATTCTATTCCACTAGTAATATTGTCGAAGGTTCTAGTACATCTTCGTGTTGCCCAGATGAATGCTATAATTGCTCCTATGAGTTTCCGATAAAATCTCTTCCTTAAACCTCGAAGATCAAGCACGCATACAAACGTCCTTGAAACTTGAGAATCCCATCCTCAAATATTTGGAAGTCCGGTTTCCTCTTAGTCCCATCCATCTCTAATATCTTACGAATCTCGTGGTCTGTAGACCCGTAATGCCTTGACCTTGGTTTGGATTTTGTTGATACCTAATCTTTAGTCGATTCGTCATTAAAAGTAGAAAATTTGAGATTACGGTTTTCGATCGCGATTTGAGCCCGTTTCTTGAACAAAAAGTATCATTTTTAATTCTATCTGTTGGCCTAACTTCTGTAAACAATTTTCTATTCATTTCATGTAAAAACCGAAAAGTTAAGCGGTTGACTTTCACATTGACTTTTTTGGTCAACCATTTGACCAAAAGTCAACCTAGGTCAAATTGGGGCTTTTCAAGATAAAAAGATTCCTTTCAAGTCCAATTTCACTTTAGAAGTAGAAATTCTAGAAAAATTCAAAGATTTGATCACAAAATCAAGCTCCTAGTGAAAAGTCAACTAGGGTTTGACTTTTGGTGAAACCTTTGACCAAAAAAAAAAAAAAATTGAAAAATACAAAAATCTAAAAATCATCTTATTTTACATTCAATTTACCTTTGGCATTTGAAATTTTACAAAAATCGATTTAGAATCAACTTTTTCCCAAATTTGCGGAATTTGGTTCAAATCGAGCAAAAATAAAATTACTTCATTTCTAGTCATTTTTTAGGTTAGTTTTCTTCACGACATTTGATCTAGAGGTCATCTTATATTCAATTTTTGAACAAATTTTGTAATTCCAAGCCAAACACAAAAATCCCCAATTTTGGTCCTAATCAGTGATTTGGATCGATTCTTCATGATTTGCGTAATTGAGGCACGAATGAGCCTAATTTCTTATATGAAGTCCAAATTCAAAATGAATTTTGGAAGATTAACATGAATTTGGGTCAATTTGATCAATTTAGTGATTTAATGATTAGGAAGTCTAAGAGTAATTAGACCAATTAATGCAATTCAACTTGACCCACTCTAGACTAATATTCAATTTGATGAATTGAGACTCAATTTGTTTAATTGAACTTCAATTAAATTTGTTAGTCCAGCTTGGCCATGCAATTACCCAAATTCAAGATCAATTGAGACAAATAAGTTAAATTGGATCAATTTGAGCGTGAATTTCAAATCGGTTGAATCTAATTTGATCAAATTCGATATTAATGGGGTCAATTAATCATGATAGAGACCAAATTGCACAAAATAGGAACAAATGGAATCAAGGATTGAACTGATTCAATCGGGCCAAATTCAAGACTAATCGGCTGTCACGCCCGGACCCCACCAAGCTCGCGACATCCCGACCACGGTCGATTATTTGATCGCGACGTCCCGGGACTCGTCGCCGACCCAAACGAATTACATAAGCGGAAGCATATAGAATAACCCGGACAATAAAAACATGACTAAGGAATAGACCTTTAAAAATTTAATAAACACCCGACATTAAAAAGGCTTCAATATTACAAAAAAAGATAACCCGGCTTCCAAAATTAAACCACAATTTTCAAAAAAAGGGGGCGGTGGTTAACAAGCCTATCTTCTACAAAAAGGAGTACTCAAAATATGGGATAATTGATCTATCCTTCAATCTTTGTGGTACTCCGGTCCTTCTCTAAATCCATCACGGTCGCGGATCCGAAAGTGGTTATGTAATAACCGTGAGACAGGGGTCTCAATAAGCAACAACCTAAACCTAACCTAGGCTAATGCGTACCCATACCAATCGAACATGCAAACTACCAAACATACAATCAATTTCGCATGAAAGACTTACCTCGCCTCGAACCACGTGCCAACCCTGCATATTAGTCCAAACATGATAATGCAAGTATAAATCACCGTCACATCACAATCACCAGCACACACACACTTCCATTCGAAACCAGTCAATCCAAACAAACACCCAACTCATCCAACCCATCATCCACATGCACCATCAGTCAATTCGATCAACATCCACACGCTCAACCAGTCAATCCAGTCACACGCTCAACCAACCAATCCAGTCACACGCTCAACCAGCCAATTCAATCACACTCAACCAACCATTTCAATCTCACTCATATCACATGCGTGACCGAACATCTAACCCACGGCTCGCGCCACTGCGCCTCAAGTTCATTCTCACTGGCTCACAAGCCACACAATTCGATCAATTTCAATGGCCGCCGTCCGCACGTCCCAAGCCATATTATTCAATCAATTATTTCCAGTGGCCGCCGTCCGCACGTCCCAAGCCACGGTAATCATACAATTCCAACGACCGACGTAAATACGTCCCGGTCCAATCACACCTTTAACGGGCCACCGTCCGCACGTCTCAAGCCCGCATCCATTTGGCATACCAGCCAGTCAAGCCTTCCCACGGACCGCCGTCAACACGTCCCAAGTCCGTAGCCCTCCGATCGATCCGGGCTTTATTCCTCTCAGGCAGACACACGCCACTTATTTAAATCGGATTCACACGTCACTTAATTAAATCAAATTCACACGCCACTGAATTAAATCAAATGCACGCCAAATCACATCAAATCACTCATACCCAACATTCAGTCCGAATTCACAGTCCGCCACCTCATCCACCAACCCGACGTTCAAGTCGGTCATGCACAAGTACCCACTCAAGCACTCTATTTAATTCGGTCTAAATTTAATCAAAATAAGAATACCATATAATCTAATTTAATCGTAAAATAACTAAATTAAATACACGCCCTAGCCGTTCTAGCCCGAAACTGGTCAATGAATTACCCAAAATACTAAGTAAGGTCTAGGAAGTCGCTCACCAAATTTTGGCCCGGGAAAAGTCGACTCGGGCCGGTTAGAGGGGATGAGGAGGGTGGCGACAAAGCAGGGAGAAAGAGAGGAGAGAGGAGGGCCGAGCCGAAGGCGCGGGCCGAGGCGGCCACCGGGAAGTGACGGTGAGATTACCAAAGGGCGGTATGACCCGCTAAAGTGAGCTTGGCCGAAATGGCGATTTGGCCGGCTCCTGCCTTGCCCTGGGCAAGGAGGACGCTTGGGAAGGAGAGAGGCAAGGGGGCGGCGGGACCGAAAGAAAGGACGCATGAGGGAGGGCGACGGGCGAAGGGGCGGGAGGCGTGGTCGACAGCACGCCGCCAGCCGGGCGAGTACGGACGCGGCGAGCAGTGAGCCGTGAGCCCGCCGCCACGCATTACAAGGGAGGAGGAAGGGGCGGGGCGGGCGACGGGCGGCGGGCGCCGATCTGGTCGGGCGGGCAATGACGGGGCGGCCGGGCCGCGCGACGGTGGTCGGGCGCGTCCAAGGCCCCGGGGCTCGAGGTTAAAGCTTAACCAGTGCGGACGCTGGACCAAGGAGAGAAGAAGAAGAAGAAGAAAAAAAAAAAAAGAGAAAGAAGAAGGAGAGAGAGAGAGAGAGAGAGGAGAGGGATGTCAGGGGGGCATGGGGGAGAGGGGACGTGAGGGCAGAGGATGGGGGGGGCAAGCAGGCACGGATCATCGGGGGAAAAGAGAGAGAGAGAGAGAGAGAGAGAGAGAGAGAGAAAGAGAGGAAGGAGAGAGAGAGGAAACAAGGGGGGGGGTTCCGAGGAGAGAGAGAGAGGAGAGAGAAAGAGAGAGGAACAAGTACAAATTTTAAATTTAAGCGTGAACCAACGGACACGGTTAAATTAAAAATCAACTAATCGGTCCCTATTTAAAATCGGAAAAAAGGCCTAATAATCCATACTAAATCCCGACAATATTCTAGGGCACACGGTCAAAATAAAATAACCCAAACCACACTACGAGGGAGGTCTACCAGTCCAAATTTGCACCCGGTCCAAAAATTCACTTTTTCACTTTTCCCGATAACCTCGACACTGGCCACAATAATATCGACACCGTCCAATTTATTTCGTCCCGAAACTCCCGGAAATCGACTGCCAAGTTCAGGGTATAAATAACGGCCAAATTCGATCGAGTGCGATTCTAGCAAAATTTCTATTTTTAAAAATAAGAACCCGAGAGTGATCAGTTCGGGCGAAATTCCATTATAAAAGACCGATTTAATTACACGTTTTATAATTCCCAAAAATGGGCCAAAATCCGGATTGTTACAATTCTTCCCCCCTTACAAAAATTTCGTCCTCGAAATTTACAATCCAACCCAACTATTCAAACAAATGGGGATACTGGTGTCGCATCAATTCTTCACTTTCCCACGTCGCGCCTTCGGTCCCATGGTGCTCCCAAATTACTTTAACCATTGGAATTTTCTTGTTCCGCAATACTCTTTCTATTCCGTCCTCGATCCGTACTTGCCTTTCCACGTACGACACCTGTCGTTCCACGTCTACTTGCTCAAAATTCAACACGTGGGTCGGGTCCGGTTCATACTTCCTCAACATAGACACGTGGAATACATTATGAACATGAGATAAATTCGGTGGTAGTGCAAGACGATAAGCCAAGGTGCCTATTCTTTCTAAGACCTCGAATGGACCCACGTACCTCGGGCTCAATTTTCCTTTCTTACCAAACCGCGACAATCCTCTCATTGGTGACACCTTGAGGAATACGTGGTCCCCCACTTGGAATTCCAACGGCCTACGTCTCCGGTCCGCATAACTCTTTTGGCGGCTCTGAGCGGTCTTCAACCTTTCCCGGATAATCTTCACCGTTTCCACCGACTGCTGAACCAACTCTGGACCCGTTATACTTCTTTCTCCTACCTCATCCCAACACAACGGTGTTCTGCAAGCCCTGCCATATAATGCTTCAAATGGTGCCATTCTGATACTCTGCTGAAAACTGTTATTGTAGGCAAATTCCACCAAATGCAACTGTTCTTCCCACTTGCCCTGAAAATCTAGCACACATGCCCTCAAAGATATCCTCCAAAGTCTGAATAGTCCTTTCCGATCGCCATCCGTCTCATGGGTGATAGGCCGCATTAAATTGCAACTTAGTTCCCATGGCTGATTGCAGACTTTTCCAAAAGTTCGCAGTAAACCGGGGATCACGGTCCAAGTAATTGATACCGGCACCCCATGAAGACGAATTATCCTGAACATATATATAAACCGCCAACCTTTCTAGATCAAAGTCCTTCCGCACCGCCCGAAAAGTGCGCTGACTTGGTCAATCTGTCCACTATTACCCAAATAGAGTCGTGTCCCCTCTGGCTTCTTGGCAGTCCCGTTACAAAGTCCATTGTAATGTGCTCCCATTTCCATTCCGGGATTTCCAACGGTTGCAACATTCCACCCGGCTTGCAATGCTGTGCTTTCACTTGTTGGCACGTCAAACACTTGGCCACATGCTTAGCCACGTCCACTTTCATTCCGTTCCACCAATAGTGCTGTCGGAGATTCTGGTACATCTTAGTGCTGCCCGGGTGAATACTGTAATTGCTCTTATGAGCCTCCGATAAAATCTCTTCTTTGAGCCCCAAATTATCGGGCACGCACAATCGTCCTCGAAACTTAAGAATTCCATCCTCGGACACCGAAAGTCCGGCTTCCTCTTAGTGTCATCCATACTCACTATTTTCGAATCTCAAGGTCCGTGAGACCAGCAACGCCTTGATCTTGGCTTGCACTTCCGGCTCAATCCTTAATGTCGCCATCAGACTGGAGAGGTATCTTACCTCGAACTTAAATTCCGAGTCCCGCGCTCCTTCCAATAAAATCCACTCTTTAACCAACAATTGCGCGATGCTCGATTTCCTGCTCAAGGCATCCGCTACCCGGTTGGCCTTTCCGGTGATACAATATGTCGCAATCATAATCCTTTAGTAATTCCATCCAACGCCCTGTCTCATATTCAATTCTTTTTGGGAAAATAAATACTTGAGGCTACGATGGTCCGTGTAGATTTGGAACCTTTCTCCACATAAATAGTGCCTCCAAATTTTAAGGGCGAAAATAATTCGCGCGGTTCTAAGTCGTGGGTCGGGTAGTTCATTTCATGAGGCCTTAAGCGCGCGATGCATAAGCAACCACTCTTCCATATTGCATTAACACGCATCCCAATCCTCTAAGTGAAGCATCACTATAAATCTCATATCCGCCCGGTCCTGAAGGAATCGTTAACTTTGGCGCTGTCGTCAACCTCTGTTTCAACTCCTTGAAAACTTTCTTCGCACTTTCCGGTCCATTCAAATTTAGTCTCCTTCTTAAGCAACCGTTAATGGAGTGGCTAATGCCGAGAATCATTCCACAAACCTCCGTAGTACCACCGCCTAAGCCCAGAAAGCTTGAACCTCGAATCGTAAAGGTCGGTCTCGCCAATCCATCTTTGCTTCAATCTTTGCCGGATCCACGGAGATTCCTTCTCCGGAAATTATATGCCCAAGAAACGCCACTCGGCTCAGCCAAAACTCGCACTTGCTAAACTTAGCATACAGTGCGTGCTCCCTTAACGTCTGTAGGACCTTTTCCAAATGCACCTCGTGTTCCTCGGAACTCTTCGAATACACTAAAATATCATCGATGAAGACAATGACGAACTGGTCTAAGAATTCCTTGAATACCCGGTTCATTAAATCCATGAAAGCAAGCGGGGGCATTAGTTAGTCCAAATGGCATCCTTTGTGAACTCATAGTGCCCATATCTAGTTCTAAATTTGTCTTTCTTTGGATGTCCCCCTTTTGGATCCTTAAGCGATGGTACCTTGTCCTCGGATCAATCTTAGAAAATACCGATGCTCCATGCAGGCGATCAAATAGGTCGTCAATCCTTGGGAGGGGATACTTATTCTTGACCGTCACTTGGTTTAGTTGGCGGTAGTCGATACACAACCTTAGTGACCCATCCTTCTTTCTGACGAATAATACCGGCGCTCCCCATGGAGACGCACTCGGTCGGATAAAACCTTTGTCCAGTAGTTCCTGCATCTGGACCTTTAATTCCTTCAATTCTGACAATGACATTCTATAGGGCGGCTTCGAGATTGGCTCAGTTCCAGGGGCCAACTCGATAACGAACTCTACTTCTCTTTCAGGTGGCAATCCCGGCAATTCCTGAGGAAAGACATCGGGAAAATTGCACACCACGGCTATGTCCTCTAGCCTCGGCTCTTTAGCTGTCGAATCAACTACATTTGCCAGAAATCCTTGGCACCCCTCTTCTAATAATTTTGATACCTCGAGCGACGAAATCCAAGGGATCGAGGTCCCTCCTCGATTCCCCACAAACTCAAATTTAGGCTGTCCAACAGGATTAAATTGGATCACCTTGTTACTACAGTCCATAACAGCTTTCTGTTTGACTAGCCAGTCCATACCAATGATCACATCAAAGTCATGCATACGTAATACTGCCAAATCTATCCTCCCTTCCCAATCGCCAATCACTAACTTACAATCGGGACACCCTAACGCAATCAGCACCTTATCATTCAGTGGGGTAGTAACACACAGCACAACATCAAGCGATTTCGGCTTAATCCCAGATAATTCAACGAACTGATTAGAAATAAATGAATGCGACGCCCCGGATCAAACAAGGCATATGCAGCATGATCACAGAGAGAGACCGTACCTGTGACCACGCCAGGCGCGTCCTGTGCTTCCCTCCTTGCCATTGCATACACTCGTCCTTGGGCGGCGGCCTATTCTGATTTGCCGGCTGGATAGCTTTGAATTGATTTCCATTCCGGGGCGGTGGTGGCGGTAGCAGCGGGTGGCCCAGCTTGTCTATTGTTGGGGCAGTCCTTCATCCGATGGCCCCTCCCGCCACAAATAAAACATGCTACACTCCTATTCGGGCAGTGTCCATTTCCGTGCCTTCCTCCACATAACCTACACGGGGCGTTCTGATAACGGTTTGGCTTCCCAATAGCCCCTCTAGCTGGCGGGATGAAGCGACTGTTCCCATCATGGGTCTCTTCCCAAATTGACGATTGTCCCTAGCCGGGGCATACCGCGATCCAGGAGCGGCAGCCCGATCCATCTGATCTCGCTCGATTGCTTGAGCCCTCTCATATATTTCGTTGTAGCTCCTCAAATTCAAAGATATCATCTGACTGCGAAGGTCCGGTTTCAGCCCATCCCGGAACCTCCTAGCCTTGTCCACTGGGTCCTCCACCATCCTTGGGGCAAATTTGGACAGTCTTGCAAACTCGGCCTCATATTGATCCAGCGACGGCCCGACCCATCTTGACCTCATAAATTCAGCCGACACGCTCTCGGGCACTTTCCGAGAAGTACTTGCCATTGAAAGTCTCAGTAAAGACAGTCCAATTCAGAGCAGTACCAGTAGGGAACACTTGACCCCTGGTGGCCCTCCACCAATCACTCGCATTATTCTGAAGTTGGTAGACTGCTAGCGTCACCTTCTCTTCCTCAGTGCACCCCAGCACCTCAAAAGCCTTTTCCAGCTCCTCTACCCATCTCGGTGCAGCCTCGGGGTCACCTTTCCCATCAAACTTCGGGGGTTTCAGCCTCAGGAACTGTTCTACTAACTTGGACATCGGCCTGAACATATTTACTCGCATCATACCCGGATTTCCACCACTCACATTATTTCCCTGATCCCCATTATTCCCGATGATTTCACTGGCAGCTGCAGCAGGGACTGTGGCACTCCTTTCTCCGGTCTGTCTACCCGATAAAAACCCCGCTTCCTCAAGTACTCTCCACATTTCATCCAATCTAGGATCCCCACGATTCCAGCTTGCGGGGCGACCTCGACCTCGACCTCTACCTCGACCTCGACCCTCGACCACTCATCTTACTGATTCTTACAAACGCCCACCGCTAAGTTCCACACAGAATTAGAAACCTAGGCCAACTATACCAGTTCTAAGCCCTAGGCAATGAATCACAACACAATTCATTCAAAGAAAGCCAATCACAAATAGCACCCAATCATACCAACAAGTTCGGGCACTTACCTCAAGTCCCGGCCTTTGCACCTCACATATATTGCATAACAATCACTTAGCAATCACAATCACACCTTTATAAACGATGCAGCACACGAGTCTCCCTAACTGTCTACCCCAAAGTCATCGCTCCTTATCACTCCAAGCTTTGACCATCTTGGTTCGAGCTGACCTTGCTCTGATACCAATTCAACAAGGGATGTCACGCCCCGGTCCCCACCAAGCTCGCGACATCCCGACCACGGTCGATTATTTGAACGCGACGTCCCAGGACGCGTCGCCAACCCAAACGAATTACGCAAGCGGAAGCATATAGAATAACCCAAACAATAAAAACATGACTAAGGAATAGACCTTTAAAATTTAATAAACATCCAACACTATAAAGCCTTCAATATTACAAAAAGGTAACCCGGCTTCCAAAATCAAACCACAAATTTTCAAAAGGGGGTGGTTGACAAGCCTATCTTCTCTACAAAAAGGTACTCAAAATACAGGGGATAATTGATCTATCCTTCAATCTACGTGGTACTCGGCGGTCCTTCTCCGAATCCATCACGGTCGCGGATTTGAAAGTGGTTATGTAATAACCGTGAGACAAAGTCTCAATAAGCAACAACCTAAACCTAACCTAGGCTAATGCGCACCTGGACCAATCTAACATGTCAACTACCAAACAATATAATCAATTTCGGATGAAAGACTTACCTCGCCTCGAACCACGTGCCAACCCCTGCATATTAGTCCAAACATGATAATGCAAGTATAAATCACCACCACATCACAATCACCAGCACACACACACACTTCCATTCGAAATCAGTCAACCCAAACAAACACCCAACCCATCCAACCCATCATCCACATGCACCATCGGTCAATTCGATCAACATCCATGTGCTCAACCAAATCAATCCAATCACACGCTCAACCAACCAATCCGGTCACACGCTCAACCAGCCAATTCAATCACACTCAACCAACCATTTCAATCTCACTCATATCACATCGTGACCGAACATCTAACCCACGGCTCGCGCCATCGCTGCGCCTCAAGTTCATTCTCACCGCTCACAAGCCACACAATTCGATCAATTTCAATGGCCGTCCGCACGTCCCAAGCCATATTATTCAATCAATTATTTCCAGTGGCCGCCCGTCCGCACGTCCCAAGCCATGGTAATCATACAATTCCAACGACCGGCGAATACGCCCCGGTCCAATCACACCTTTAACGGGCCACCGTCCGCACGTCTCAAGCCCGCATCCATTTGGCATACCAGCCAGTCAAGCCTTCCCACGGACCGCCGTCAACACGTCCCAAGTCCGTAGCCCTCCGATCGATCCGGGCTTTATTCCTCTCGTGCGCATACACGCCACTTATTTAAATCGGATTCACACGTCACTTAATTAAATCAAATTCACACGCCATTGAATTAAATCAAATGCATGCCAAATCACATCAAATCACTCATACCCAACATTCAGTCCGAATTCACAGTCCGCCACCTCATCCACCAACCCGACGTTCAAGTCGGTCATGCACAAGTACCCACTCAAGCACTCTATTTAATTCGGTCTAAATTTAATCAAAATAAGAATACCATATAATCTAATTTAATCGTAAAATAACTAAATTAAATACACGCCCTAGCCGTTTCTAGCCCGAAATTGGTCTGAATGGGATGGACGAGAGGGTGGCCGGGCAAAGTAGGGAGAGAGGAGAGAGGGAGGGCTGAAATGGGCGAAAATGGTGGGGCGGCGCTGGTCAAGGACAGTATGGAGACGGAGGCGGGCCAAAGCATGCCATGGATCGGGTGAGATGAGCTTACGAGCCGCGACGGGCGACTCGGTCGGCCTCACGGCTTGGGCAAGTGGAGGACGCGGGAGTAAAGGAGAGAGGCAAGGGGGTTGGCGGCCGGGCAGGGGGCGGGCGGCGACGAGGCGGAGTCGGGCGAGCGGTGGCGGACGGGCGGCCGGGCGGAGGCGGTGGGACGAAGACGCCGGGCGCCGATCGCAGAGGAAACGAGGGAGAGAGTAGTCGGGAGGGGGGCCACGCATGAAGGCGGAGGTGGCGGGGCGGGCCGGGCGGTGACGGGGCGGGCGGGCGCTGACGGGGGTCGGGCGACGCTGGCCTCCGGTCGATTTGGCGGCACGCGATGAGCCCTGGCGAGAAGGTGACACTCGGGCCAAGACCAAACTAGAAGAAGAGAAGAAGAGAAGAAGAAGGAGAGAAAGAGAAGAAGAGAGAGGAGAGAGAAGAGAGAGAGAGGTGGGATGGGGGGGGGTAGCATGCACGGGGAGGGGACATGAGAGGGGAGGGGGGGCTAAAGGCACGGCAAAGTGGAGAAGAGGAGAGAGAGAGAGAGAGAAGAGAGAGGGAAGAGAGAGGAAAGGAAGAGAGAGAGAGAAACGGGCGGGGGGGGTTCCAAAGAGAGAGAGAGAGAGGAGAGAGAAAAGATGGAAAAAGTACAAATTTTAAATTTAAGCGTGAACCAACGGACATGGTCCAAACTAAAAATTGACCTATCGGTCCCGATTTAAAATCAGAAAAAGGCTTAATAATCCATACTAAATCCCGACAATATTCTAGGGCACACGGTCAAAATAAAATAACCCAAACCACACTACGAGGGAGGTCTACCACCCAAACCAAGACCCGGTCCAAAAATTCACTTTCTCACTTTCCCCGATAACCTCGAATCGGGCTGCAATAATATCGACACCGGTCCAATTTATTTCTTCCGAAACTCCCGGAAATCGAATGCCAAGTTCAGGGTATAAATAACGGCCCAATTCGATCGAGTGCGATTCTAGCAAAATTTCTATTTTTAAAAACAAGAACCCGAGAGTGATCAGTTCGGGCGAAATTCCATTATAAAAGCATCGATTTAATTACACGTTTTATAAACCCCAAAAATGGGCCAAAATCCGGCTGTTACATCGGCTCAATCTGGTTTGATTCAAATTGAACCGGATCTCGATTGGGCTGGCCATTTTATAGTCGAAAATTTGGCGATCGACGGTCCATTCTAACTAATCTAGGTCGGCCACATCCTCTTGAGCCTAAAAAAGACAAAAATGCCCTTAATTGAAAATTACGAAAATGCCCCTAAGAGAAATTACTAAAATGCCCTTCTTCAAGAATTAAACAAATTAATTAGGGGATAAGCAAATCAATCATGGCCATTCATTTAGAATCGATCATGTCCGTCCATGATGCCATGTCGCCAATTCTTAGCCCTTAAAGAATATTTTTAATCATCAAAAAAGCATTTTAGGCCATTTGATTAATTTAAGGGCTAAGATTCAAAGTTAAGGGGCTATATAGTGTTTTTCCAGTCCAAAATTTAGGGGGACACTCATTTTCAGATCTAAATTCTCTCTCCTCCCTCCTTTCTCTTTCTCTCACTCTCTCTCTTCCTCTCACGCCATTTCTCTCTCTCTCGTGTTCTCTCTTGACGACAGCCCCTCCGCCTCGCCCGGCTGCTTTTTGACGAGCCGCCGCTCCCACCGTCAAATCCCCACGGTGGCCCCAAGGCTAGTTGCAACACCAGCTATTCGTGTCGGTGGTCGGAGCTTGCTGTTCCAAATGACTTCTTCCTCTCGGCAACATCACGGTGCTGCTGCGGTGATGTGATCAGCGGTTCAAGTGGCTGAGCCGGGCTGATCGGTGTCCTCCTCAGCAATCCCGAACCTCCAACGACGTTCTTCAACATCTCCGATGCGGCTGTGGTGTTCATTTGCTCGTTGAACAGCCACGGATCGCGTTCTTTGATTCGATTCTCCATTACAGTTCATTCGTGAGAAAACGGATCGATTCTCACTATATTTTGTGCAATCTATTATCATAGGTTGGCGAGCTTTCGAGACTTCTCCGTGTTGTTCTTGATTTGAATACGGAGGCGGATCGCTTTCGATCACACGTTGGAGCATTGTTAAACAAGGTAAGAGCACTTGAGCGTGATTTTACAAATTCGTGTTCAGGAAAACCTGCATGTTTGAGATGCTTATTTGAGCTTGTTAATGTCAAAATCTGGCAAAGTGATAAACTAGAGAATCGTAAAACTCGTCTTAAGCTTCAATTTGATATATTACATGCCTCGATCAGACTTGATTTGCTATGTCAAAATACTTTTAGAAGTTAGGATCAGAATCTGGAATATGATGTTCAAGTCTATTCTCATATTTTCCTGATTGACGTTGTGTTGTTTGATGATTTTTATAATTTTTTACAATCATTTTTTTGAAAAAACTTTCTTCATGAAAGTTGTAGAGCACATCTTAATCTACTCATCATAAAATTTTCACAAAATTCCAAGCATGTTAGCCTTGTAGGATCAGCAACGTCATGTATGCATAAATCTGATGACAGACTAGTTTCAGACTGACCTTTGTATGTTCTTCGATTTTATAAATTCGTGTGTTCAAAATATGAAAGTTTTCTTCACAAAAGTTCACACTGAGATTGAGATCTTTCTATTGATACTAATTTCAACAAAATCAGAGGTCATTTGAATTTTCAAAGGGAATTTTCACAATCTGATCAGTATCTGTGTCTAGATCTGATTTTCATTCCTTTGGAGTTCAAAAGATGTTTCATTGAAGTTGATAAAGTTAGAGTCCTTTTTACAAAAAATCAAAATTACAAAGTTGTTCATTAGGGTCTCATTATGTTGACTGGAAATTTTGAGGGCCTAATAGCAATTTTTGGAGGGTCAATTTGCTTAAAATTTCATAAAAGGTCTTCACGGGTTAAAATTTCATTTGCAATTGAGTCCTTCATGAAAAACCAAATTTTATAAAAATTTGGAGGGCTTTTTAGCAAAAATTCAAAGCGTGAAAGTTGTTACACACGGGAAATCCTAACTGCACAAAACTTTTCACGTGGTTTTGATAAGGTTTGTTATTTTTCCCGCCATTATTTTAAAATCCATAACAGAACCAAGTCCAGCCTGTCACTGAGATCAAATTTGATATTTTCGGGAAAATCGGTGAGGATTTAGAAAAAATGGTCTTCTTGACTCTTGATTCTCATTTCATAAGCTTTCTAATGACACATGAATCATTTCATTTGAACGTCATTAGGGTAGTCAATCACATCTGAACAGAAGCAATCCGAATTAGGTAATAATTGGATAAGTGGTGCCTTTTATAAAGCCCACTTCTCATTGCTTGATTGACTTCGAAAGAAGGCCCATGGGCTTGAATGCATGCTTATTTCATTGCTATGCATGTGCTTGTTAGATGAATGGTAGGCCCGGTGCATGTTGCGTGGGTAGCCCATTATGGTCACTTAGAACCCGACTTTAGGGGTTAATTGATAATTAGTTGCCGTTTTGTGAATACAAATGGTAACCTATTATCGTTAACCATTAATCAAATAATATTAGATGATTAGGTGGGTGATGAATTGAAACACATGAAAAACAAAAGGCCGACCCGAGGCCCATGTTTAATTAGTGAATTATTTGCACCATTGTTCTTCTTTGGGTTATTTTTTCATATGTTGTTTGTTGTGAATGGTTGTTATGAATGTAAACACCGACACCCGAGAGGCGGTCCATGAGAGATAATCCAAAATTGAAAAAGACCAAGATGATTGACCGATGTTCAATTCAGTCTCAATTTATATTCATTTGATGATGGCGATAGACCGATGTCCAATCCGGTTTCAATTTGTACTCAATTTATTCATCCCCGATCATATCTAAGGTTTTCAATTTGTGTTGTAATAAACACCCGACGAGTTGCGGGTTTTTATTTTTAGCACTTAGAATTAGCTCGTCTTTTTAATACTTAGAGTGTTTACTTGATGAAATGTCTCTCAATACAATTGATTGTTTCTTCCTTTTTTTAGACCAAAATAGGATTAGTTTAGAATCTTAAATGAAAATACAAAAACAAAATGTATGATCATCTAGTGGACTAAGACTTTAAACATGAAAATGGTAAAGAACAAGTGCATGACAACTTAGATAATAACCATGTTAAGCTTAGCGGTACCGAAAAAAGGGCGCTAATAGAAATATTAACGTAAGCTAATCCCGAACCTTTGCTCTTTGGTTTTCGTGGAAACCGAAACGAAATTCCTGCGTTTCGATTCGGTCTTCTAGCCAACTCCCGACCTAGGCTAGTGGCGACTCCTAAAAAGATAAAATGAATTCGCTGTCACGCGAGATATGGATTTAGGGAAAATCCATGTTCATGATCAATGGGCCATATGGTTAACCAAAAGATTTATGCTTCAGTAAAATCGTTTTCATGACATGCCATATGAACTGTTTCATGAACACTTATCTCTAAACCCGCCTCATCAAGTTCGGGTCCTCAAGGGGTAGGTTGCGACAAGCTTGGCGACTCCGCTGGGAACTAGGTTACAAACCTAAGTGGATTAAAGTCATAATAAACTTGTTGGTTGTTATCTCACTTGTCTACATTTTGTAGCATCGATTGCATGTCAAAGTCGCGTGGAAAATGAGATTAGTCCACTAACCATGTGTTAAATGGTTTTGTAGGTGGGAGACATAAGGGGTGGAGTAAGTGTAAACCCTTTGTGTTGTAGGTGGCGCTCGGGTGAATGTCGAATGTATGAGATTATATTGAAGTGTTGTTTGCTTTAAATTTAAATGCATGTTTACTTCCTTTAGCACGACACAATGCACCCACGTCCCCGCAGTCCAAAACTCCGGATCGCTTTAGGGCACCTTTAGGAGGTATTAAGAGTGGAATCCGCATGTGAATGCACGCGGTAATCCATTCCTCAATACTGCTCATTTTGATTAGTAAGAAGTGCAACCGACGGGGCGTTAGTAGCGGTGGGTAAACTCTTCTTATCTAATTAAGGTGGGGACCTTAAATCCTTAGAATCCTATCTTTAGATGTCAAAACTCACATATCCTCATGCGATGTGTCGATGTGTTTGCCATTTTTTTTTTTTTCATGGTAAGGTTGATTGTATTGTTCTGCAATTTCAATTCGCCATTTCAATTCCACGTTATATTTCTTTCAAAAATGCGTGGTGATTAATCTTGATGCCCCAAATTAGGGTTAGTCAAAATGGATATGTCGGAGATTGAATCATCCCCATACCTAGAGCTCTCGTGGTCATGTGGGAGAGTCTCGAGTCAAAGCACAAAGACTACGTGAAAAAGAGGATCGGATATATTCCCGCACTTTTTATCGTCGAGCCTTGTATTGCTATAATCAAAGCATTGTCCCATTTTTGGAACTCAAAGACATCCACTTTTGTGTTTGGTCGAAACGAGTTGACCCCTACAATTGAGGAGTATGATATTGCCATTGGTAGAGTTGGTTCTTTTGGTCTAATTAGTCCTCCGATAGATATAGATCCTATAACTCTTTTGAGCCAATTCTTAGGAGTTGACATTCTCCAAATCAAAGGCGTTCTTAGAGGAGGTTCTAATGCACTCCCTTTTATATTCCTAGAGCGACATTTTTCTAGCTTGCCAAAAGAAGCGGGTAATCAAATTCCTCGAGCCTTTCTCTTAACATTCTTTGGTTTTGTGGTTTTTCTATTCACCAAAAAGACCATGGATCCTTTGGTAGTTCACATTGTCAATCAAGTGTGTATGTTCAAAAGATTCTCCAATATGATCTTAGGCGAGACCTTCGTATCATTCAATATGTTCAAACAAAGCAGAAATAGTGTCTTTAGAGCCCCAATAGGTTTACTCCAAATTTGGTTGGTCTCTCATCTCAAAGACTTTGGTTTGAGCTTGAAAATCATATATGTATCCAAAGATTGTCATCCTATCTCGCTTTTCAGAGAAAAGGAAGAAATTTTTCCTTATTAGTCATTCTCAACTTGGTTTAATTTTTTTAAGAACCTTGTTCCAAGTCAAATACAATGGCATGTACGTTAGCTTGAAAATCCCAGGTGCGCCTCAATAACGGATTTGACAACCCAATCCCGCTTTTGGGTCTCACGGGGTCCATGTCATATTACCCTCTTATGGTGATCTGTCAATATCGCGCTTCAAAAGATTCAGCCATTCCTCAAGCTAGGGTTATATCATTTTGACTATCGAAAGATGTCATCCAAAAGGACCAAATGATGAATTTGAAGGAAATGATCAAGTCCATCATTGATATGTGGTACAAATGCCACTTGAAGCCGATTCACGTTATCGACGAGTTAGAGTTGGAAGGAGAAATGAAGATATATCATGCATCGCCGGAGTACATACACCGTCGTCTCGAGCCCGAGCTTAAAGTGAATCTCCCTAATATCCCGAGAAGCCAACTCAACAACAAGATCCGTTACAATTTGTGCTATATTCCATGAGGAAATCTCCTTTCATGTAATTTGCATTTTATAGATTTGATGTATAGGGTTTTTTTTTTAGTAATGATGTAATAGGATTCTCTTCTTGTTTTTAGATTGATCTATAGGGATTGCATTTCATGAATTTTGTTGTTAATAATGAAATTTCCCTTTGTGTGTACTTTCTTTTCCGAGATTCCAATGGAATATAGATGGGGTATCTTGATTAATCATCGTATGCGTTACCCCTTCAATTGTATAATTTCTTGTGAAGAAATTATGATAAGAGATTATTCACATGATATTGGGATCATGAGAATATTTCTTATCTCTATTTCATCCAAAGAAAATATAAAATTGAAGGGTTTTATATTTTCGTCTCAATTCATTTTCCACATAATAACTTGATTTCTATTCCTGTTTTTTTAAACAGGGTACTAAAATACGGCTGAGACGCGTTCTATTATACGCACCCGTCGCCAAGCAAGGATGGAAAACGAGGACACTCGTACTTGCGTTATTATCATTGAGAATCGATGGCACAAATGATGGTGCTCTTAATTGATCTTGCAAATCAAGTAAAGAACTTCACGCCTGTGGCTCCTGCTACACTGCAGCTTGTACTCCTAATCGCCCACTAATGCGCCCGATGATAGATCCTGTTGACAAAGGACCTATTGAAGAGGTCCCCGTTAATGCTGTTCTCACCGTCATTGATTTGGAAGCTCCACCTAAGGAGTCACTTGTGGCTCATATAGATGAAGAGAGTGCAAGACATCTCGCAAAATTGGAAGAACGCTTATGCATGTTGCAAGGTTACCAACTCCAAGACTATGATAAACTATTGCCTTTTACAAAGGTGAAAGTTCCTGATTTTTACAAGGAGCCCGAATTCTCAAGGAAGTACGATGGAACTAGGTGCTCTAAGACCCACTTGAAATATTATTTGAATAAGATGGCTCGTTACTTGATAACACTCCACTGTTAATCAACAATTTTCAAGATAGTTTGATTGATTCCGCCTTTAACGTGGTTCATCGAGTTGGATTTAGAGAAAATTTGCACCAGGAAGATCTCGCAGATGAATTCCTACAACAATACAAGTTTAATACTAAAATTGCCCCAACCCGTGAAGAGTTGGTCCGGGTTGACAAAAGGAGAAATGAAACTTTTAGAGCGTACACCCAAAGGTGGAGAACTACGGCGCCCCAAGTTAAACCTTCGATGTCCGAGAAAGAGATCATGCAGCTGTTCTTCGAGCTCTACCTCGAGAATACTTGATAAGATGTTTAAGAACACTTGAATCAATTTTCCCGCAATGGTTGAATTGGGAGAACGTATTGAAGGAATCATGCGAGAGGGTCGATTATTCGAGATGACGACTCGCAAATTTACCCCAAAGAAGGATAAGGAGCCAATGGTGGAGGATGCTTACATTCAAAATCCTAATGCTCAAAAGCCATTAAACTCACCGGTTCAAAGGTCCGCTATGGAAGTAGGGGCTATTCTTGAAATTTTGACCTAAAAAGGAAATGCTCCACAAAGACAATTCCCTCCATTGCTAAGACTTATGTCTCAATTGTTGCCTATGTTGATTGAATAAAGACTCGTAGCAAAAAGAAATTCGAGAGACAACCCACCAAAGTTTGTTGGGTTTGATTTGGCAAAATCTTTGCGTGTACCACATGGGTGAGAAGGGCCATGATGTGGACAATCTGTTATACTCTCAAGATCAAGATTCATAACCTGTTGAATAAGAAGATCTTGTCTTTTTAAAGATGCTACACTAAATGTTCAACAAAATCCTCTCCCTAATCATACCGAAGCCGTTAATGTGATATTTGGAGATGAGAATGAGAAACCTTTCTTGTTCAACATGGTGAAGTTGGAAGAGCTATTGACTATAGCTAGAGATCAACCGAAAGAAGGAAATGTATCCCGGAAGGAGAAAATGTATTGCTTAGCCAAGATGGCTGCTTTAGGTAGGGGTGAGCGGTTCCCGGTCTGGTCCGGTCCCATCCAAGAACCGGGAACGGATCGGGAGGATCGGGTTCCCATTTTCTAGGACCGAGGACCGGATCGGCTAGTCCTAGGACTGTGGACAGGATCGAACCATCGGTTCGGTCCGGTTTCAATGGAACCAATCACGTACTTTTTAAATTAGACTTTCTATTTTAAATAAATAAATGTATTTATTTTTCTATTTTCAAATGGAACCAATCACGTTCTAATGGAACCAATTCCATTTTCCAATAGAACCAATCCTAAAAAAAATTGGTAAAGGCAAATGGGAATAGATTAGGCTTTTTTTTTTCTTCAAAAATTTAAAAAGTAAATATATATATTTGTCGGTCTGGTGCGGTTCCCACCCTAGAACTGGGAACCGGACTGCCCGGAAACCGTTCCACTTTTAGGAACCGAGAACCGGATCGATACTCTTGAGAACCGAACCAAACTTACCGGTCCGGGTCTGGTCCCGATTTGGGCGGTCCATCATGCTCACCCCTAGCTTTAGAAATAATTTAGCCTCTTCAAGGAAGGAAACCCGAAGGGTCCATCGAGACCGTTGTAATTGATTTGTCGTCCGAAAAATTCTCTTGCAAGTTCGCAGTGAAGTTTCATGCTCTAAGCCAAAAGATGATGGATACGAGCCGGATGTTGATGAACCGTGGAGTAACATATTTTTCGATGGTGATTTGGAATGTGAAAGTAAGAATCCTGTCGAGGTTGTGAATTTATGAAGAAGGCTATCGAAAAAAGGTGAAATTGTTGATACCCTCGGACAACCGAGTGGTAAATATGACTTCATAGTCAAATACACGCCACCTCCAAGCTTCTTCATCGACCCAAAGGATATCATTCCCGATGGATGGGGAGGCATAGATGATGAAAGCATGGATCACACATCTAAAGTCTTTGAACCTATACCCGTTAATGAAGACGAGGAGCATATTTTTTTACACGGATTCTGAGCTTGGTGCTAGAAGAGCTCATTGGGATCATGAATTTGTAACGACCGCTCATGAGCATGGTGAAGTGGTTGATACTCTAGGTCAACCAAGTAGGAAGTATGACTTTTTCGTCAAATGTTCACCTCCACCAAGTTTCTTTATTGACTTGAAAGACATTGTTCCGACTGGATGAAACGATGATGAAGATAATAGAGAAGTTCTTTCCGATGGTGATTCGGAATTCGAATGCTATATCTCCCACTAGGATCGGGAGTTCGTTAGGAGAGTAATTGAAAAAGGAGAAATTATTGATACTATCGGGCAGCCGAGTGGTAAATATGACTTCATGGTGAAAAACACTCCTCCTCCAAGTGCTTTTATTGACCCTAAGACTATCGTTCAGTGGATGGGGTCCGAATTTGGAGATGATGGCATAGTAGCCATGATTGATCCTGTTGTGATTGAATTGAATACTACGTGTGAAATCCAAGAGCATGTTGTAGAACCTGTGGTCATAGATTTAATGCCCGATGGCTTCGGAGATATAAAGATCTCTAATGACGATTTTGAGCTTGTTGTAATTGAGCTGCCACCAAGAAAGACGAGAATTTGAAAGCAAGAATACCTCTGTTTACGACTCCAAGGTAGTTCCTTGGAATTATGAGTCTAATGAAATAGATGCTGTTACTCGGTTAGGCCGATGTTTTCCATCTCGTGAAAGTGTTGAGAAAAAGGCTGTAACCGAAGAGGAGGCGGAGCAACTCCTCAAAACTCTCAAAACGAGTGAAGTAGAAGTGATCGAGCAGTTAAGAAAAATGCTGGCTCAAATCTCGTTACTTGAACTATTCAAGTCTTCCGAGAAACATAGGAATGCTCTCTTAAAAATTCTTAATAAAGTACATGTACCGAGACAATTGAGAGGTACGGTTGGAAGAGTTTGTAGATGCTATCCTTCTTAAGGATCAAATTTTTTTTCCTAAAAGGATTTGCCACCGAAGGGCGAGCGCACTCTAAAGCATTATACATCTCTGTTCAACACTTGATACAAGGATATTGAAAGTACTCATTGATAACGGTTCAACTCTCAATTTCTGTCCGTTATCAACCTTGCGCCAAATCTAGCTATAGGTATGGATAATGTTCGTCCATCTAAAACTCTAGTCAAAGCCTTTGACGGCATGAAGAAAGAAGCTCTAGGAGAAATTGACTTGCAATTGATGATTGGTCCATCATGTTCACTCAAAAATTTCAAGTGCTCGATATCCCAAGTAACTTCGGTTTCTTCTTTGGGACAACCTTGGATTCATGCTACGGGTGTTATACCCTCAAGTCTACATCAGATGATTTGCTTTTGTCGTGTGTGCCAAGATTATAACTGTCCATTGCTAGAAAGATATCGATACCTTCAACAATATTGCAATCCCTTATGTGGAGCCAAGTAAAAAGGAGAATCAAGCTACCATTCATTTGAGTTAGTGTGAGTATCTCATGTGCTCGCAGCACTATTATGAGAAAGCCTCACTATTCAAAGGCGGCCCTTATGTCTAGCAAAGTGTTGATCAAGTATGGACTATCGACAAAGGATTGGGAGAGCTGTCCTAAGGCATTCTCACATCCATTGAGGTGACTAAGAGAAAGAAACGAGAAGGCTTAGGTTACCAAGGCGATCGATAAGATCAAAGTAATTAGAAAAGCCCAAACATCAAAGAAAAGAGTTATCAACGCGTGCTCCCTCCTCCGTTGAAAGATTTCTTCTCCCGGACTGTCGAAGTTTCTCCAAGATGAAGAAATAGATATCTATGGTATAAATCGACTTATTTGAAGAGAGTTCTCAGAGGTGCCATTTCCGAGAGCTTCAAGATGATTCACCAACCGATCCCGCTATGTAAGGGATGTTTCTTTGTTTTCAGTTTGTAATCCATCTAATTCTCCCCGCGAGGGACTTCCATTTGTTCGTTTCATTTGTTTTGTTCATTTCATATGTTGTAATAATTCGGATCATGAACTTTGGATCCAAAACACTATATGACATTTACTACGTATCAAGTAAAAACATTCCCATGCTTTGTTAATAGGCGATAAAGTATATCAAACCAGCCCTATAATGATGCTTTGAGGCCTGGGCATTTGCACGATCTATAGTTTTAAAATAATCCTTTGGATCAAGGATGTCCAATGATATGAGGACGAGTTCCTCATGAAATTTTCGAAAATCTGGAATTCGAAAAGTTTTTCATCACATCTTCACGCATCGCATTTCTTATCTTCATATACTAACCATTTTTGTTGCATCTCAAGCATGACACTGCATAATCATGATAGTCATATGCATGGCTTGGATTCATGTCAAAAAAAACTCATACGAATCTAATTATTATTTTTTTTTGGTAAGGGTAAATGTGTATATAACTTTCCAATAAACCAAATACAAACAAAGCACGAACCTATGCCCGACCCTATTAGGACAAAATGTCCGAATTGGGTCAGGGAAGGCCCTGCAAGGCTATACAGACACCGAAAAGACTAAAGAGAGCCCGGAACTAAACAAGACCGGGAATCAAGGGGGATCAGCCCACATCAAAAATAGAAGGCGGGAGATCCCACTTTCTTTGGAAAAGCCGGTTCCTGGGAGTGTCTTGGACTCTTCCCATAGAAAGAGCTTTATCTTTGACAACCTTGAGAAGGTGCTTGCGCATGCCTGGGAGGAAAATGGTCTTGTTCCTGAAAGTGGCGTTGTTTCTCTCTGACCAGATGATGTGGACCAACGCCCCAAAGGAAAAACGAGAGAGGCAGTGAGCAAAAGAAGTGCCGCCACAAACTGTCATGGCCCAAGTGATGTGCTCATTCCACGGCCGGTTCCGCCAAGGGAGGTTGCACCTGGTAGCCCAAAAAGAAGCTAGCCTTCTAGTGGAAGAGCAGCTGAAAAAGAGATGGTTGATCGAGTCCGGTCCTGAGCCGCAGAAAGCGCATAAAGCATCCTCAATCCTGAGATATTGAAGGAGAAGGACCTGCGTAGGCAGCCGATTGAGGGTGACTATCCATATGAGGAAAGCATGGCGGGGGAGCAATATGGCGATCCCAAACAAAGAGTGCCAAGGAACCAGGTTTCCTCTCGCTTACGAGATGGTCCCAAGTCGAGGAAACCAAAAGGACTCAAGAATTTGGATTCCAAAGAAGTTTATCGTGCACGCCCACGGTTAGGCGGCTCATTCCAGGTGAGGATGTAGTCGAGAATGGGTGAAGGTTGCTGTGTGCCTTCAAAAATTCCCTAACCAAGTATTCTGGGAATCGGGACCGGTAAATGTCGGCATTAGAAAATAAAAGATAAAGAGGTCCTACGCAATGCCACCGGTCAAACCATAGGGAAACAGAGCGACCATTGCCTATCCTCCATCGGAAAAAGCGATCGAGTCAAGGGCGAGGGTCCGGAATCTTCTTCCAAGTCCAGAATGTAAAGTGGGCTTGGAAGCAATCCAAAAGTTAAATTTTAAAAAATTGGAATGAAAATTCCAACATGAAGAATCTAAACCTCCGACGGAGAACAAACTGTCATTATAAATTTGGGCGATTCGAAAATCCCAAAGAAACAAAAATTGGGGCAAGTCTCTCTCAAATAGATCTTGATCGATTGATCAAACTATTGAAGGAGTATCGGGATGTCTTTGCTTGGTCTTATCTTGACATGCCGGGTCCGGACCCCAACATTATAGAACATACATTACCTCTTGATCCTACCATTCCGCCTAAGAAAAGGCTTAGGAGGACGAGGCCAAAATTATCCAAGAAGATTGAGGAAGAAGTCATGAAACTGTTAAAAGTTGATTTCATTGAAGTTACTCGATATGCTAACTAGATTGCTAATGTTGTCCCAATCATAAAGAAGGATGGGCGAGTTCGAGTATGTGTCGATTATCGCGACTTGAACAAAGCAAGTCCCAAAGATGATTTCCCATTACCACATATTGACGTCTTGGTCGACAAAGACACCACAGGATTCGAATTATTTTCTTTCATGGATGGTTTCTTTGGCTATAACCAAATCTAAATGAAAGAAGAAGATAAAACTAAAATATCTTTCATCACCCCATGGGGGAACATTTTGTTACAAGGTTATGCCCCCCGGCTTAAATAATGCAGGGGCAACTTACCAAAGAGCCATGGTGACACTATTCCATGACATGATGTATAAAGAGATTGAAGTTTACGTCAACAACATAATCGCTAAGTCAACGAGGTGAAGACCACATTGAAGTCTTGAGGAAACTGTTTGATTGACTTAGAAAGTTCAGGTTAAGGCTTAACCCCGCTAAGTGCATTTTTTGGGGCAAAGTCTAGAAAGCTCCTTGGATTTATGGTTAGTAATAAGGGCATCGAGATTGATCCCTCGAAGGTGAAGGCCATCTCGCTATTTAAAACCCCCTTCTCTTTGTTAAGGAAGTCCGAAGCTTGTTGGGAAGATTGAATTATATTGCAAGATTTATTTCCCAATTATCTAAAATAGCCAAGCCAGTCTTCAAGCTGTTGAAAAAGAATGCCAAAGTTGAATGGAGCGAAGATTGTCAAAATCCTTCCAACAATTGAAGCAAAGGTGTCTTTCACAACCACCCGTTTTGGTATCGCCTACTTCAGGTATACCTTTGATTTTGTATCCCACCATTCACGATGAGTCTTTGGGAGCTATGTTAGGGCAGAAGAGACCGGAGGATCAAATGGAGCGTGCTATTTACTACCTCAGCAAAAAAGTTTACTTCCCGATGAAGCTCAATACCCAGTTGAGAAAGCATGTGTAGCCTTAATTTGGGTATTACATGATTACGGCAATACACTCTTCACCATTATATCCTATTTGTAAATGAAAATGATCCTATCAAGTATCTTTTAGAAAAGCCTTGACTGGTTGGGAGGCTTGCCAAATGGCAAATATTGCTCTCCGAATTTGATATCCGAGCATATCTCGAAGTCCGTCAAAGGGCGGGCCATAGCTAATATGTTAGCTGAAAATCCCTTAAAGTCAAATGCTTGGGACGAAATTGATGAAAGAATCCATTTGGTGTCGCAAGACAAGTGGACCATATATTTTGATGGAGCTATTAACCTCTCGGTTTCGGCACTAGGGTAGTCCCGATATCCCCATCAGGTCAACATTATCCAAGAGGCGCAAAGTTGGTATTTCCTTGTACCAATAACATTCAGAATATGAAGCTTGTATTCTTGGTCTCCAATTAGCTATTGATATGAAGGTTAAGAGATTACAAGTTCATGGTAATTCCGCTTATCATTCTCCAAACGAGGGAGGTGAATGGCAAACTCGTGATTCAAAATTGATTCCTTACAATGAGTATCTTAAAAGCTTGGTGGGAGAATTCAAGAGATCTCATTTGATTATTTGCCAAGATGTCGAGAATCAATTTGTTGATGCTTTGGCAACATTATCTTTAATGTTACAAGTAACGATGGTTTGAATATTGATCGGTTGCAAATCGACGTCTTAAAAGAGCCTGCGTATTGCATGATTGTAGAAGAAAAACTCGATGGTCAACCATGGTACTATGACATTATGAATTACCTTCGAGAAGGAAAATTTCCTCACGGAAGTCGAGCTATTAATCGAAAATACTTGACTAAGTTAGCTTCCAATTTCTTTCTTAGTGGAGGTGCTTTGTACAAGAGATCTTTTGATTCGGTCTTGCTAAAGTGCGTAGATACCAAAGAGGCCAATGTATTAATGAAAGAGATACATGAAGGAGAATGCGGTCCTCATATGAATGGCTATCTTTTAGCAAGAAAGATCATGAGGCTAGGTTATTCTTGGTTAACTATGAAAGCCGATTGTATTCAACATGTCGATGTTGCCATCAATGTCGGGGTTTATGGAGACAAAATCAATGCTCCCCGAATGAGTTACATCAAATGTTCGAGGCATGGCCTTTTTCAATGTGGGGATTGACATTATTGGACCAATTAATCCTAAGGCATCAAATGGACACCGTTTCATTTTAGTGGTTATCGATTACTTCACCAAATGGATCGAAGCCAATTCTTATGCTCACGTCACTGCGAGAAATGTGGCAAAATTTATTCGTTGAGACATTATTGCTCAATATGGGGTTCCGGAAGCAATTATCACAGATAATGGGTCAAACCTGAATAACAAAGTAGTGGATGAGCTACTCAATAAGTTTCACATTCGCCACTTGAATTCTTCTTCTTCACCGCCCACAAATGAATGGAGTCTGAGAGGTGGTAAAGAAGAATGTAAAGAAGATTCTGTCCAAGACGGCAAAGAATTACTGAGATTGGCACGAGCGGTTGCCGTATGTGTTAATGGCTTATCGAACTTCCATTCGCACTTCGACCGGGGCAAGACCATTCTCATTAGTATATGGAATGGAGGCAGTTTTACTGTGGAAGTGGAAATTCCTTCATTAAGGGTACTTTCGCAAATAAAGCTTTCAAGGCGAGAATGGATTCAATAAAGATTTTAACAGCTTAATATGATTGATGAAAAAGGGTAAAAGCCCTATGCCATGGACAAAGCTATCAAAACAAGTGGCTAAGTCATTCAACCTTAAAGTTCGACCGGGCATTTTGAGATCAATGACTTGGTTTTGAGGAAAGTCATACCCATCATTCCGGATCATGGGAAATTTACCCCAATTATGAAGGACCGTATGTTATCAAGAAAGTGTTGCTCGGCGGAGCATTGATTCTTGTAGAAATAGATGGCCGAGAGTTGCCAAAACCTATAAATGCAGATTTGTCAAGAAATATTTCCTTGAATAAAAAGTTTTGAGCTGCTTTTGGATTGAACCCAAGTCACTTTAGGATATTTGCATCATGCATTTCATACATACATGGCATTTTTGCATATTTGTTCATTTTATAGGTACTCAATTGTTCCCCAAGGAAGCTATTTTAAACTTCAAGGAGTCAAGCTCAAGGAAATAGCTATAAAAATAAAAAATAAATAAAAAAAAAATCAAATCAATCTTCTCCCTAGAGTTTAGGAAATAGATCCTTTTTGTAAGGACCTTTTCTATCCAAAATAGTTTTCAAGTTTGAAATTAAAAAAAAAAAAACATCCCCAGAGGAATCCAAAAAAAAAAAAAATCAAATGTTTTGATTTGTCAAAAATCCCCACAAAAGGAGATTTAACCAAATGGTCCATTGAAAAAAAAAAAAAAAAAAACAAAGAAGGGTATTTCTTAAAAATGCCGAATGGAAATGCTTAGGATGATAAAAGGCAAACTTTTGATTAAACACGTCCTTATACTCATTTTGAGATAATTGAGCAAAAACCATGTCATAGGACAGAGAGGGTTCGTTCACATTGAATACATGGATTAAAATGATAAAAGGTATTTCATTTCTCTATCCTAAACACTCATATTATCCTTTACTAGTCACTTTGAGTCAAATAGGAGAGCTTTCAAAATATCCCTGTCAAGAACTATCCACATTGGGGCAAGTTAAGAAATTTTGGTTGATCATTTTCGGAGCAAAAAGATTAAGAAAGATTTTATTGCTTTCATTTGCATCAACCTTCTTGTGGTAATTTCAAATGGATCTTTATGGAAGCTCAAAACATCCTAGAGTGAAGAAGAGCATTCTTTTCCTCTACCCTAAACACAATTATCCTTTGCTTAGCCAAGTTGAGCCTTAAGCATATTCATTTCAAAGCCCAAAATGTTGATTATCTCCCACATTGAGGCGATGCATATGATTTACCAAGAAAATTTGAAAAAAAATTGGTGAATGTGTATAAAATGTCTCGAGAGTCCAAAGAGCTCAAAAGATAAATATTAGGGGCATGAAAAAGCAGTGTGCTTGGTAAAAGCAAGGCCAATGCCCATGAAAAAAAATGAATCAAAAGCAAAAGCAAAAACAAAAGCAAAAAGCAAAAAGCAACATGCTTATAATGAGAACAAAATTCCCATTGCAAAAAGATACTTAAAAAGAGCAAAGCTCTTATGTTGCAAGAAAAATGGACTCTCGAGACAATTTAGTTTTCAAGAGTCAAATGATGTCAAATTCGGATGATTTGGTAATGACGCCAAGATAATCATCATTTCTCTTTCAAACCCCATTCTACAAAATTTCAAGCCTTTTAAGTCTAACTGAATCGACATTACAACCCTCTCCAAGTCTCTTCCGATTGGGATGGTTTGAGTTAATATAAAGATTCATAAAGAAGCTACCGCTAGAAGGAGTGGAAATAATCCTATCTTGTCTTATCTTTAAGGTTCTTGACTTGTAAACCCGTTGAAGATGTTGATGGTATATTTCTTTTCTTAGCCTCAAAGCAAATACTCTTTGTGTAAGCCTATGACCAAGCCTACATTACGGCCCTTTTGAAAGACCTTTCTGATCAATCAATTTGTATTCATTGTGAACGTTGTCGAAAAACCTATAACATAAGTTTGTGAGGCATCACCAAAGTGAGAATTGAATAGCTTTCTCACATCAATGGATGGGAATTAAAGTCTTTATGAGAGCCGGTCACGAAAGACCTTTTGATTAGGTTTTTTCCAATTTGGCATTTTTTTTATCTAACCTCTTTAGATGGTTATTCAAAGATCATTTTGTTAAAATTTCCTCTTAAGGATTTTGATAATCGGTGTCCTTTACCAAAATGTGAATAATTCCGTTTGATTTGTCGTTGAACAATCTAGGAACTTCTTTCAAAATATCTTTCCCTAGTGCATCAGTTTTTGATCAGCCTAAACCATAACCTTACTTTAGGTTCTAGGTCATCCTTAAACCTTGTCCTTAGGTTCTAGGTCATCCTTAAACCTTGTCTTTGGTTCCCGCTTATCCTTAAACCTTACTTTTGGCTCGTGGTCATCTTTAAACCTTACCTTTGGTTTCTGGTCATCTTTAAACCTTGCCTTTGGTTCTGGTCATACTTAAACTTTACCTTAGGTTCTAGGTTATCCTTAAACCTTGTCCTTTGGTTCTTGGTTTTCCTTAAACTATAGATTTCCTACAAAATTATTTCTCTTTCTTTTCTTCCTTCATTCCACCCCATGAGAGAGAAAAGAAAACATGAATGATCCGACAATCCAATAGTAAGTGCTTGAGGGTAAGACTTTGATTAAATGTCTTTGTCTTTATTTTCTATCATTTCCCAAATAGAGTCGACTAAAATTTACAGGTGCCAATTGGTTTTTGAGCGGAACCTCTTGAACTCCCACTCAAAGAGGGGCAATTTGTTGACACTTAATTTTTAGCCGCTCGCCATTAAAAGTAGAAAATTCGAGATTACGGTTTTCAATCACGACGGAGCTCGTTTCTTGAACAAAAAGTGTCGTTTTTTAATTCTGTCTATTGGTCTAACCACGTAAACAATTTTCTATTCATTTCATGTAAAAACCCGAAAAATCAAGCGGTTGACTTTTCGTGTTGAATTTTTGGACAACCACTTAACCAAAAGTCAACCTAGAGTCAAATTGAGGCTTTTCGCATAAAAAGATTCATTTTAAGTTCAATTTCACTTTAGAAGTGAAAATTCTAGAAAAATTCAAAGATTTGATCACAAAATCAAGCTCTTAGTGAAAAGTCAACTAGGGTTTGACTTTTAGTCAAACCTTTGGCCAAAAAAAATTGAAAAATAAAAATCCAAAAATCATCTTATTTTACATTCAATTTACCTTTGGCATTTGAAATTTTACAAAAATCGATTTAGAATTAACTTTTTCCCAAATTGCGGAATTTGATTCAGATCGGGCAAAAATGAAATTACTTCATTTCTAGTCATTTTTTAGGTTAGTTTTCTTCACGACATTTGATCTAGAGGTCATCTTCTATTCAATTTTTGAACCAATTTTATGATTCCAAGCCAAACACAAAAACCCCCAATTCAGGCCCTAATTAGTGATTTGAATCGATTCTTCATGATTTGCTTAATTGAGACATGAATGAGCCTAATTTCTTATATGAAGTCCAATTTCAAAATCAATTTTGGAGGATTCACATAAATTTGGGTCAATTTGATCTATTTAGTGATTCAATGATTAGGAAGTCTAAGAGCAATTAGACCAATTAATGCAATTCAACTTGACGTACTCTAGACTAATATTCAATTTGATGAATTGAGACTCAATTTGTTTAATTGGACTTCAATTAAATTTGTTAGTCTAGCTTGGTCATGCAATTACCCAAATTCAAGATCAATTGAGACAAACAAGTTAAATTGGATCAATTTGTGCATGAATTTCAAATCGGTTGAATCTAATTTGATCAAATTCGATATTAATGGGGTCAATTAATCATGATAGAGACCAAATTGCACAAAATAGGAACAAATGGAATCAAGGATTGAACTGATTCAATCGGGGCCAAATTCAAGACTAATCGGCTCAACCTAGTTTGATTCAAATTGAACCGATCGATTAGAAATGGCCATTTTGATCGAAAATCTGGCGATCGACGGTCCATTTTGACTAATCTAAGTTGGCCACATCCTCTTGAGCCTAAAAATGACAAAAATGCCCTTAATTGAAAATTACGAAAATGCCCCTAAGAGAAATTACTAAAATGCCCTTCTTGAGAATTAAACAAATTAATTGGGGATAAGCAAATCAATCATGGCCATTCATTTAGAATCAATCATGTCCATCCATGATGCCATATCATCAATTCTTAGCCCTTAAAGATTATTTTTAATCATCAAAAATGCATTTTAGGCCATTTGATTAATCTAAGGGTTAATATTCAAAGTTGAGGGGGGTATATAGTGTTTTTTCCCTCCAAAATTTAGGGGGGACACTCATTTTCAGATCTAGATTCTCTCTCCTCTCTCCTTTCTCTCTCTTTCTCTCTCTCTCTCTTCCTCTTCCTCTCCATCTCTCTCTCTCGTGTTCTCTCTCGGTGACAGCCCCTCCGCCTCATCGCTGGCTACTTTCCGGCGAGCCGCCGCTCCACCGTCGTCCCCCACGGTGGCCCGAGGCTGGTCGCAACACCAGCTATTCGTGGTCGGTGGCGGAGCTTGCTTTGTTCCGGTGACTTCTTCCTCTCGGCAACATCACGGCGGCCGCTGCGGTGATGTGATCACCGGTTCAAGTGGTTGAACCGGCTGATCGGTGTCCTCCTCAACAATCCCGAACCTCCAGCGACATTCTTCGACATCTTCGTGCGGCTATGGTGTTCATTTGCTCGTTGAACACCCACCGGATCGCGTTCTTTGATTCGATTCTCTATTACAGTTCATTCGTGAGAAAATGGACCGATTCTCACTATATTTTGTGCAATCTATTATCACAGGTTGGCTGAGCTTTCCGAGACTTCTCTGTGCTGTTCTTGATTTGAATATGGAGGCCGGATCGTTCGATCAGCGTTGAAGCATTGTTAAACAAGGTAAGAGCACTTGAAAGTGATTCTGCAAATTCGTGTCCAGGAAAACCTACATATTTGAGATGCTGATTTGAGCTTGTTAGTATCGAAATCTGGCAAAGTGACAAACTAGAGAATCGTAAAACTCATCTTAAGCTTCGATTTGATATATTATATGCCTCGATCGGACTTGATTTGCTATGTCAAAACACTTTTAGAAGTTAGGATCAGAATCTGGAATATGATGTTCAAGTCTGTTTTGATATTTTCCTGATTGACGTTGTGTTGTTTGATGATTTTTTATGATTTTTTACAATCATTTTTTGAAAAAACTTTCTTCATGAAAGTTGCAGAGCACATCTTGATCTACTCATCATAAAATTTTCACAAAATTTCAAGCATGTTAGCCTTGTACGATCAGCAACGTCATGTATGCATGAATCTGATGACAGACTAGTTTCAGACTGACATTCGTGTGTTTTCGATTCTTATAAATTCGTGTGTTCAAAATATGAAAAATTTTTCTTCACAAAAGCTTATACTAAGATTGAGATCTTTCTATTGATGCTAATTTCATCAAAATCGAAGGTCATTTGAATTTTTAAAGGGAATTTTCACAATTTGATCAAATTTGTTTCCACATCTGATTTTCATTCCTTTGGAGTTCAAAAGATGTTTCTCTGAATTTGATAAAGTTAGAGTCCTTTTTACAAAAATCAAAATTACAAAGTTGTTGATTAGGGTCTCATTATATTGACTGGAAATTTTGAGGGCCTAATAGCAATTTTGGAGGGTCAATTTGCTTAAAATTTCATAAAAGGTCTTCACGGGTTAAAATTTCATTTGCAATTGAGTCCTTGATGAAAACCGAGTTTTATAAAAATTTTGAGGGCATTTTAGCAAAAATTCAAAACATGAAAATTGTTACACACGGGTAATCCTAACTACATAAAAAATTTTCACGTGGTTTTGATAAGGTTTGTTATTTTTCCCGCCATTATTTTAAAATCCATAACAGAACCGAGTCCAGCCTGTCACTGAGATCAAATTTGATATTTTCGGGAAAATCGGTGAGGATTTAGAAAAAATGGTCTACTTGACTCTTGATCGTCATTTCATAAGCTTTCTAATGACACCTGAATCATTTTATTTGGACGCCATTAAGGTAGTCAATCACATCTGAACAGAAGCAATCCGAATTAGATAATAACTGGATAAGTGGTCTTTTTATAAAGCTCACTTCTCATTGCTTGATTGACTTTGAAATAAGGCCCATGGGCTTGAATGCATGCTTATTTCATTGCTATGCATATGCTTGTGAGATGAATGGTAGGCTCGATGCATGTTCGGTGGGTAGCCCATTATGGTCACTTAGAACCCGACTTTAGGGGTTAATTGATATTAGTTGCCGTTTTGTAAATACAAATGGTAGCCTATTATTGTTAATCATTAATCAAATAATATTAGATGATTAGGTGGGTGATGAATCGAAATACATGAAAAACAAAGGCCGACCCCGAGGCCCATGTTTAATTAGTGAATTATTTGCACCATTGTTCTTCTTTGGGTTATTCTTTCATATGTTATTTGTCGTGAATGGATGTTATGAATGTAAACACCGACACCCGAGAGGTGGTCCATGGGAGATAATCCAAAATTGAAAAAGGCCAAGGTGATTGACCGATGTCAATCCGGTCTCAATTTGTATTCATTTGATGATGGCGATAGACCCGATGTCCAATCCGATTTCAATTTGTACTCAATTCATTCATCCCCGATCATGTCTCGAGTTTTCAATTTGTGTTGTAATAAACACCCCGACGAGTTACGGGTTTTTATTTTCTAGCACTTAGAATTAGCTCGTCTTTTTAATACTTAGAGTGTTTACTTTATGAAATGTCTCTCGATACAATTGATTATTTCTTCCTTTTTTTCTAGATCAAAATAGGATTAGTTTAGAATCTTAAACGAAAATATAAAAACAAAATATATGATTATCTAGTGGACTAAGACTTTAAACATGAAAATGGTAAAGAACAAATGCATGACAACTTAGATAATAACCATGTTAAGTTTAAGCGGTACCCGAAATGGCGTTAATAGAAATATTAACGTAAGCTAATTCCGAACCTTTGATCTGTAGTTTTTCGAGAAATCGAAATGAAATTTCCGCATTTCGGTTGGGTATTCTAGCCGACCCCGACCTAGGCTAGTGGCGACTCCTAAAAAGATAAAATCAATCCCATCATCACGCGAGATATGGATTTAAGGAAAATCCATGTTCATGATTAATGGGCCATATGGTTAACCAAAAGATTTATGCTTCAATAAAATCATTTTCATGATGTGCCATATGAACGTTTCATGAACACTTATCTCTAAACCTGCCTCATCGAGTTCAGCCCTCGAGAGGTAGGTCATGACAATTTCCTGCTTGATTCTCAATGTAGCTAGTAGATTCGACACGTGGCTCACCTCGAATTTAACTTCCAAATCTCTTAACCTTTCGAAGAAGGTCCACTCCTTGACCATCATATATCGCCATACTTGATTTCTAACTTAGCGCATCCGCCACTCTATTAGCCTTTCTAGGGTGATATAAAATGTCGTAGTCGTAGTCCTTGAAAAGTTCCATCCAGCAATGTTGCCTCATATTCAATTCTTTCTACGAAAACAAATACTTGAGGCTCTAGTGGTCTGTGTAGATTTGGAACTTTTCCCTACACAAATAGTGCCTCTAAATCTTGAGGGCAAAGATGATCGTGACCTATTCCAAGTCATCGTTAGATAATTCATCTTATGCGGTCTTAACGGCGTGACGATATGTGACTACCCTTCCGTGTTGCATTGTACGCATCCAAGTTCCCTCAACGAAGCATCACTATAGACCTCAAAGTCTCTGGTCCGAACGGAATAGTCAATACTAGAGCAGTTTGTCGACCTATGCTTCAACTCCTAAAAACTCCTTTCACACTTATCATCCCATTTAAAATTCATTTCCTTTTTGAGTATCACATCAATGGTGTGGCTATCGACGAAAACCCTTCTACGAAATGTCTATAAGATCGGGCTAATCCTAAGAAACTCCGAATCTCAATCATCGATGTCGATCTCGCCACTTAGTCGCTACCTCAATCTTAGTTAGGTCTATGGAGATTCCTTCTCTGGAAATTATATGCCTAAGGAATGCCACTTTCGGTTGAGCAGAAATCACACTTACTAAACTTGGTGTAGGCGTGTGTTCTCTTAAAATCCATAACACTTTGGTCAAATGTACTTCATGCTCTTAGGGCTCTTGAGTATACCAAAATGTCATCAATGAAAACTATCACAAACAGATTTAGAAACTCCTTGAATACCCGATTCATCAAATCCATGAAGGCAACAGAGGCATTTGTCAATCCAAAAGGCATCTTTGTGAACTCATAATGCCCATATCTTGTCCTAAAGGCCGTCTTAGGAATATCCTACTTTAATTCTCAACTAATAATACCCCTGTCTATAGATCAATATTAGAAAATACCGAGACTCCTTATAACTGATCAAACAGGTCGTCAATCCTTGGCGGTGGGTACTTATTCTTGATGGTTACCTGGTTCAACTATCGGTAGTTAATACACAACCTCGAGTCCTATCCTTTTTCCTTAAGGAGATGCACTTGGGCAAATGAATCCCTTGTCTAGTAATTCTTGCATCTAGACCTTTAATTCCTTAAGTTTCAACAGGGACATCCGATATGGTGCCTTCGAGATTGGTTCAGTTCCCGAGGCCAACTCTATCACAAATTTTACTTCCCTTTCTGGTGGTAAACCCGGCAATTCTTGCGGAAAGACTTCATGGAAATTGCACACCACGAGTATATCCTCTAAGTTTGGCTCCATAACCATCGGATCCACGACGTTCACCAAATATCCTTCGCAACCATCATCTAACAACTTGGTTACTTCCAGTGAAGAAATCTAAGGGATCGAGGTTCCTCCTCGGCTTTCCTAAAACTCAAATATAGGATGTCCAATTGGATTGAATTGGATTACCCTACTACTGCAGTCCATTACAGCTTTTTGCTTAACTAACCAATCACATCAAAGTCGAACATGGTTAGAACAGCCAAATCTATCTTTTCCTCTCTACCCCCAATAATTATTTTACAGCTAGGACACCCTAACGAGACTAACACTTTATCATTCGGTGGGGAAAAATCACGTAAAGCATAACCTCAAGCATAACTGGTTTAATTCCAATTAGTCTAACGAATTGCTCACGATATAAATGAGTGGGTAGCCCTCGAATCAAATAGGACATCGCAGCATGATCACATAAATAGACCCGTGCTTGTGATCACACCTGGCGTGTCCTCGCCCCTCCCTTTGGCGCCATCGCCCAAACACCCTTCCTTGTTGGCGATCTACCTTTCTTGTTGGCGGGGATTCCCGATCTAATTTCCAACCCAGGGCTCTTGTGATTGCACGGTGGTCTTGATGGGCATTCTTGGGGTAATTCCTTATATGGTGGTCGAGACTTCCACACTTGAAACACACCTTGAATCGATTCTGCTGGTGGTTTGGCTTTCCAATGTTCTTCTTAATGGGAGGGACGAATCACTTGTTTCCGCCATCGGCTTCTTCCCAAAGTGGCGATTTTCACTAGCTGGGGCAAACCGCGATCCGAGGCGATTGCCCTGTCTACCTAATCTCGCTCTATAGCCCGTGCTTGCTCATACATCTCCCCATAATCCTTCATGTTCAGTGATATCATGGCTTCAAGATCCGATTTCAGCCCATCCCGGAATCTTTTGACCTTATCCTAAGGGTCTTCAACCATCCTAGGTGCGAACTTCGACAGCCTCGTAAATTCCGCCTCATACTGATCCACGGTCATCAATCCTTGGCGGAGCCTCATGAACTCTTAGCTTCCTCTCTTTGGTACTTTCGGAGAAATACTTCCCATAACAATTCTCGGTGAATACACCTAAGTCCGGGTGGTACCCTTGGGAAATACTCTTTTCTGGTGGCCTTCCACCGATCATTGGCATTATCTTGCAGGCGATATACCACCAATGTTACCTTTTCGGCCTCGGTGCACCCTTTAACACTTCAAGGCCTTCTCCAACTCTTCCATCGAACATGGCGCGGCCTTGGGGTCACCTCTTCCATTAAACTTTGGCGGCTTTAATTTTATAAACTGTTCTACCGGTTGGTGTATCGGCCTATTCGCAATCACTAGGGCTATCCTTGATTAGCTTGGTTTCCATTCACAGCAACGATTCTTTTGTAGCCTCATCAACTTAGGCGATATTGGCAGCCTTCTCTTGAGCCTGCCTTCCCATCAAATTTCCTATTTCTTGCAATGTCTCTATGACTGCATCAAGCCTCGGGTCTCTTCTTCCTTGCCCATGGTACTTTCATTTCGCCCTCTTGTCTCTATTCCTCTACTCATCCCTATGATTTTTCCTCACTACTCACCTATCTACTATAATTTCATTCAGAATTAAAGACCTAGGCCAAACTATACCAGTCTATGATCCTAGGCAAAATCATCACAATCAATCACTTTCGGTGAGCAGTCAAACATGATCGGTGGAGGTCTTGACCAAAGTGATAAGCATACTCACCTCTGGTCTGCCTTGCACTGCACTTTACGGGTCAATTCCATCAATCACTCAATCAATCAAGAAACCAAATAGTCCGGAGGTACACATAGCACACAAGTCACCCTATTAGCTACCCAATGTCATCGCTCTTTATCACTCCGGACTTGACCAGATTGGATTGAGTTGACCTTGCTTTGATACCAAATCAACGGAGGATGTCACACCCCCGAATACTAAGGCACGTGACAACCCTACCGAGGTCGATTCGAGTGTGATGTCCTAGGGACGCGTCGCCGACCCAAAACCCAAAGCAGAGAACAATGCATATATGGAAGCAACATAACACCCGTACATAATAAAACAACATGACCAAGGATATCAATAATACAATAAATAGAACTTGCATTAATAACAGGAATTTACAATATCCATTCACAACCAATATACACTAGCCAAAAATGAGTTAACAGCCACTAACATCAAAAAGAGTATGTGGCTGGGCGGTCGGAAAACTAAGCTTAGGAAGGGCACCTATCAAAAGTGTCGGCCCCTACCCTATTATGGTTTAGGGGGTAAGCTCTAGGGCAACTAGTCCGAGTCAAATCCGAGGACTCGGATGAGTCGTCAAGCGACTCGAACTACGAATCCATCGAATCCGGCTAGGACTCAGCTCCCATGACTCTACCCCAGAATCATCCTCCAGCTCTAGCTCTGCTCCATGGGCCCGACTTGGCTCAATGTCAAACTCCCAATCCATTAACGCCTCTCCCTTGGACTCGATATCCATCCCGATGATGTTGGGCCGGTAGCTGGAATCCTCGCCAGGCGTGGCAGCAAGGCTCGCGATCTCTCCATCGGTCTATGGAGCCTAATGTGTCAAACGGGACATCAAGGTCCTAAGCAATCCGTGGGTGCCGGCTGGTCTAAAAACACCAAGCGAGATAAGAATAGGCCGGAAATGTGGCCCACCCTCATTGACCCAAACTATATTACAATACCTAACATAACTCTTCTCGATTTCCTTACGAGTACTTAGTCACCGATCGCTCTATGCGTCACGGGATCCCAAAAGCAGTAGCGCATCTACCATCTTCGGGGCTGGGTGCGAAAAGTGGGGTTTAACAACAATAAAAATAAATCTCAACAAGTAGGCCCCTAAACCTAAACTAGGCTAACATGCACCTCCCGGACAAGTATCAACTAAACACACAATTGAGTAATCACATGATTTAGGCCCTCGCCCAAATCTAACATATAATTGACCTTGCGGGTTAGGCACATAATGATAACAATAATCGCACGAGAACCCAACCATGACACATGCGCAATATCACATGGCTATGGCGCATGTCATGCACATACTCATATTTATGCTCATACTCATGCTCATGTCTCATCAATGCACTTTTGCACACTTGCACACTTGTCGATTTTCCATTTATTCACCGACCCGCGTAAAAGCGCAAGTCATTTACTCATCGATCGGTCTCCACCCACGTAAAACGATCGGGCTCATGACACCACCCGCATAAAACGCATCAAGACAGGTTCAATACCCCGCGTAAAATGCATAAGGACATTTTAGGTGATCACGCTCATGCCATTCGTGTACACGCGATAATGCACATGTTATGCCAATACTCGATATGCACATTCATGGCCATAATATCCGCTTTTCGGCATCCATAATTTCCACATTTGAGTATTCAATTTCACTCAGCCACATGCTCAATAAATATCACAACATGCTCAATTAGTGCCATAACATACTCACTTAAGCAACTCAATCAAAACAGCTATGGTACCTAATTAGCACACAAAATCATGCGAACAAGCAGATAGGATTATGCATGCTTAAGGCCCACTAAGTATTTCATCATTCGGCCACACTAAGCACACAACATGGCATCACAATATCATTTATCAATCACCCCCAATTCAGCCACTACATAGGCAAATCAAGATGTACTAGGCATTTCACAAATAATTCACCTATTAACCGAACAAGGCCTAATCAAGCCCATAATGGACAGCAACTATACAGCCTACTCTAGGCTACTAATTCACTTTCAAAGCATCACATTAGACCATTAAAATCACCACCAATTCAGCCAATACTCAGCCCACACATTGTACCCATTTTAATCCACATAATTGCCCAAATCAAGTCCACATTGATTAGCCAACTACCAGCCCATTCTAGGCCACCAAATCACCTTTAAATCATCACACTAGCCCATCAAAACAGTCACAAAGTCAGCCCTAATCATCCGCCACTAATCAACCCCTAAAATACCCTAATAACCCTTAAAATTTGTCTAAAAGTGCACGTAATCCTAATTAAGGATTAGGGTTTTCCTCACTAGGTTTCTTAAACTTCAATGAGGCGAACAAGGGGGAGGACAGGCTGGGCGATCACCGGTTTTTGGGCGAAACCAGCGGTGGCACCGGGGCTCTCATGGCGGTGTTCGGTGACAGCGATAGCTGGTGGTGACGGCTGAGCTAGGCGGCAAAGTGGGGGTGATGGTGCTGGGGATGAGGTCGTGATGTTTGCGGTGAGATGGTGGCGTGCGGCCAGCGGTAGCACACGAGCGGGTGACAGCTTAGGGGCTGCTACAGTGGGCTTGGCTCCTCACGGCCAAGGAAGGAGAGAGTGGGAGAGAGTGAGGCATAAGAGAGGGGAGAGTGGCCAGTGATGGTGATGGTGAGAATGAGGAGAGAGAGAGGGAGAGGGAGTTATGAAGAACTTGGTGATTGGGGTGGTTGAACTACCCCACCCAAAATGACAATCACAACTGTGATTGATACCAACTCGAGCCGTGACATCCTAGGCCGTCATAAAAACTATTCGGCTTTATTTATCAGGTTTGATTAAAAACGTAAGTTTAAAGACAACAATATAAATAGAGATATCGGAAGAACATAATGGACAGATTTTTATTTATCTTTTTCTTTAGGCGATAAGCATAATTACAACACAAAGGAAATGACAACTAGGAATGAGGTTCAATCTACTCCTTCTACCAACTACAAAAGTCACATCCACTTTGACTTGAAGCTGTCACACTAAAAGTTCTAGGAGACTACCAGCTAGCGGCCATAATATAGCTTAAACAAAAAAAGGATTGCTGCACCAACACCTAGCCTGATCAAACACCAATTGCGAACCTCCTCATACTCTCGCATGGGAAGGGTATAGGTCCAAATAGGCGACCAGCCAAGCAAAAGTAGTCTGCTACAAAGCGTACGGCAAACGACCCAAAGGAGTAAAGCAATCAACCCAAACAGTGGTCGAATAGCGCTCCCACACCACACCGGGAACAACGGGATCGGGACACTCGACAAACGATACCTCGATATCTAAAACTAAACCATAAGTGGCGATAGGTCTAGTCGGCGAAAAGGAAGCCATGCTAACGATCTAAAAAAAATGGAAAGCAACAACAGTGAGATAAACTCAGCAAGTAAATCAAGCCATGACTATTCTATTCAAACAGTTATATCATGATTAAAGAGTCTACTACGAGATCATCGATTCCCATAATAATATGAATAATGATAATATGCATATGATATGCCCATGAATTCCCCGCGAATGCCACTCCCTTAGTAACCATCAGTTTTAAGAACCGATCTTCTGCAGACCACACAGCAGCAGGCATCTCGCTTCTACTCTGAGGTTATGCGACTTACTTGCGCATACGCCACCGAGACCACGAAGCACGGCCTCAAGGTATCGACCTTGAGCTTCCCGATTTCCCTCACTTTGGCTCCCACGGGCGTCATCGGTTATCCGTCCGATGGTCCTTACTTGTAATCCTCACCATGTAATGTTTATGTATGAAATGATGGAAATGTAAAATGCCAATTTCAATGCTCGACTCTAGTCGAAATAACCATCAATCAGAACATCTACGGCTATACTACTAACCGTACCATCTCAATTCCAACATCACTGATAAATTCTAATATTAATCACATCATTGTGATCATCACAATTAGCTCACAATACATATAGAATATTGTAAAAACATGTAAACAATGAAAGCTAACCATGCAAGCAATTCACGTTCGCCTTTCACGCACATAACCACTAAATGATCTTATCGTGCCAATTTAACCATGAAACGAGTATTTTCTCTTCTTCAAAATAAACACCAGCGCAACATCGATATGAACGGCTGCCAACGGAATTTCGAATTGACCGAAAAACACATCTATCCATCATTTCTAAAGCAAACCATCCCATTATCACGAACCACTTCATTTCAAGCTTCCACCATCAATCGCGAGTTCCGTACGACTACTGGTCAGCTCCACACATATCACACAACCCAAGTTCCACCTCTAACCATAACATAAAAGGTTGAAAAGAAGAGAAATGGCGAGAATACTCGCCTTAGACACAAACGCAACTACGACCTCCGTCTTCCTCATGTACACACAGGAATCCAAGCTTCGACGGAGAGGAAACGGACGAGATCGCAAGAAGCAAAAATGATGAGGAATGAGAGCAAGGGGAGAGCACGGCTGAGTGAGGGGGCTGGTGTTCGGTGATGAAGCAAAGAAAATGAAGAAGCAAGAGAGAGAGAAGAAGAAGGATAAGAAGAAGAGAGTCCCCAAAGTTAATTCTCATCATCAAATTTTTAATCAATGTAATATATCAATTGCTACAAGACAAGAACATTGAAGGGGAAGGGATGGTTCTGCCGAAGAAAGGAGAGAAGAGAGAGAAAGTGGGTGACCTTCTTGGCAATTTCATCATCACTTCTCAATTAATTGGATAAGAAGACTTTCTTGGCAAATTTATCATTACAATCCAAATAATTGGACTCTAATAATATCCAAGGAAGTTTATAAAGTGACGAGGAGAGAGAGGGGGTAATGGCTGGTTGGACTTATCGTGAGAAGAGAGAGAGGCAAAAATGCTTTTGGCTTTGTCTTTCTTTAATTGAAATAATGGGGAAGATTATAATAAAGAAGTTATAATCAAAGACAAGAAGAAGAGTGGCGGTGGCAGAATCAACGTGAAGAAGGGGGTCAATGAATTCCAAAAGAAAATCAAATTTCACTTATAAATGGCCTCTTTCCCGAAATACCCCTGAAGTTTCTGAAAATTACAATATTGCCACCGAGTTGATAACAAGCTAATAGACAACATGAGCTAAAAAAATGTAAGGCGCCACCATCACTAGGTCCTTTAGATCACACGCCACATCAACAGAAATCATTTAAAGCTCATACACCTCAAAATCACAATTATCGCAAAACCAATAATTCACAGAAGAAACATAATTAAATCATGAATTAATCACTCGAGGATTATTCTTCAATAGCTAAAGCGAAATAGCATAACCAAATATTATTCTCTGCGCATTAAAATAGACGAGCTAGAATCAGGATGTCACAAATCTCCCCACATTAGAAAATTTCGTCCTCGAAATTTAAATCTTTTCTGATAACTCAAAAAAGTTGAGGATGATGTTGTTTCATAATTTCCTCATTTTCCCAGGTGGCCTCTTTTGTATCATGATTTTGCCATAAAATTTTTACTAAGCCAATGACCTTGTTCCTAAGCACATGTTCCTTTCGATCCAATATCTGCACTGGCCTTTCTACATACTTAACTCGCTCATCCACTTCCAACGTCTCAAAATTCAAAATGTGACTAGGATCTGGATGATATTTTCGTAGCATCGATACATGGAATACATTGTCGACATTGGCTAACCTCGACAGTAAAGCTAATCGATATGCTAGATTCCCCACTTTTTCCAATATCTTGAATGGTCCGACGAATCTTGGACTTAACTTTCCTTTTTCTTCGAACCTTGATACACCTTTCATAGGCAATTTTTTGAGAAACACATGATCACCTACTTGAAATTTCAAAGGTCTTCGACGTTTATCTGCATAACTCTTTTGTTGACTTTTAGCAGTCTTGAGTCTATCTCTAATAATCTTCACAGCGTCGGTCGTAACTTGTACTAATTCTGGTCCCATTAAGCTTCTTTCTCCAACTTCGTTCCAACAAATCGAAGTTCTGCAAGTTCTTCCGTATAAGGCTTCGAATGGTGTCATACCAATACTCTCTGTTGATAGCTATTGTTATAAGCAAACTCCACAAGAGATAACTTTTCATCCCAATTGCTTTTAAAGTCAATAACGCAAGCCCGTAGCATATCCTCTAATACTTAAATTACCCTTTCTGACTGTCCATCGGTTTGTGGATGAAATGATGTACTATATTGAAGTTTCGCTCCTAACGTCGTCTGCAGACTCTTTCAGAAGTTTGAGGTGAATCTTGAGTGTCGATCCGATGTGATGGTCACTGGAATCCCATGTAGTCGTACTACCTCCTTAACATATAAATCTTCATACTTATCCAAAGTATAGTCCACTCGTACGGCCAGAAAATGAGCCAATTTAGTTAGACGATCCACTATTACCCAAAGAGTCGTGGTTTCTGAACGTCCTTGGCAAACCTTGCACGAAATCCATTGTGATATGTTCCTATTTCCACTCGGGATTTCTAATGGCTTCAACATTCTACCGGTTTTTGATGTTATGCTTTAACCTGTTGACATGTTAGACAGCTCGCAACATACTTAGCTATGTCAGCCTTCAATCCATTCCACCAATAATTTTAACGAAGATTCCGATACATCTTTGTGTTTCCAGGATGAATGTTATAACTACTTCGATGAGCTTCTGTTAAAATCTCCTTTCTCAATTCTTCATTGTTCGGTACACACAATCATCCGTGAAACTTGACAATCCCATCATCAAATACTTGAAAGTCTGGCTTCTTGCCTTCCAAAGCTGCTCCGCGAATTTTCATGAGTTCAGAGTCAGTGTGTTGAAGTTCCTTAATCCTTTACATGAGATTAGGTTCGACCCTAAGAGTTGCCAGAAGTCTCATCTGATTATCGACTTCAAGTTTAAATTCAGAGTTTGATGCCTCAGTCAATAATTTCTACTCTTTAATCCTCATGCTTACTACCATAGCAAACTTTCAACTCAGAGCGTCAGCAACCTTGTTGGCCTTTCCTGGATGATACAAAATCTCACAATCATAGTCCTTTAATAATTCCATCCATCTCCTCTGTCGCATGTTTAATTCCTTTTGCAAAAATAAGTACTTGAGACTTTTGTGGTCCGTATAAATTTCAAACTTCTCACCATACAAATAATGCCTCCATATTTTCAACGCAAAGACAATAGCTACAAGTTCCAAATCGTGCGTTGGATAATTCTTCTCATATGGTTTTAATTGTCTTGATGCATAAGCAATCACTTTTCCATGTTGCATTAGGACACACTCAAGTCCTTTATGAGAAGCATCACTATAAATTACGAATCCTCCGCTTCCTGACAGTATCGTTAAAATTAGAGCAGTTGTCAATTTCCGCTTCAGTTCTTGAAAACTACGTTCACATTCTTCACTCCAATCAAATTTTACATCCTTTCTTGTCAATTTAGTCAAAGGTCCAGCCAAATGGGAAAATCCCTCCACGAACCTTCGATAATAAACTGCCAGCCCCAAGAAACTGCGAATCTCTGTTACTATCTTAGGTCTCGTCTAGTTAACCACAGCTTTAATTTTAGCTGAATCTACCGAGATTCCTTCGCCTGTTACTACATGTCCTAAAAATATCACTCGATCCAACCAAAATTCACATTTACTAAATTTTGCATACAATGAATGATCACGGAGTGTTTGAAGCACTAATCTTAAATGTCTTTCATGTTCCTCCAATTCCTTCGAGTATATTAGGATATCATCAATGAAGACTATGACAAAATGATCCAAGAATGGCTTGAATACTCGGTTCATTAAGTCCATGAATGCCGCAGGTGCATTTGTCAATCCAAATGGCATAACCGAAAACTCATAATGTACATATCGAATCCGGAAAGCAGTCCTAGGAATGTCTTCCTTCCTAATCCTTAATTGATGATAACCCGATCTTAGATCAATCTTCGAAAACACTGATGCCCCTTGCAATTGATCGAATAGATCATCTATCCTAGGCAATGGATACTTATTCTTAACCGTAACTTGGTTTAGTTGCCTATAATCAATGCATAAACGCATAGATCCATCCTTTTTCTTGACAAATAACACCAGTGCTCCCCATGGCAATGCACTTGGTCGAATGAATCCTTTATCAAGCAATTCTTGTAATTGTACATTCAATTCCTTTAATTCTGTTGGGGCCATCCTGTAAGAAGTCTTTGAGATAGGTTCTGATTCAGGAGCAAGTTCTATCACAAATTCAATCTCTCGTTCTGGTGGTAATCCTGGTAATTCTTCGGGAAAGACATCGGGAAAATCTCGGATTACAAGGATTCTCGCAAGCTCTGCTTCCACTTTAGAAAGATCCTTTACTGTTGCTAAAAACCCTTGACATCCATTTCCAAGAAGTCGATGTGCTTCGATGGCAGATATAACAGCCGGGGAAAGCTTAGTTCCATTCCCACAGAATTCAAAGCTAGGTTGTCCAAGAGGATTAAATTGGATCAACTTTTCATGGCAATTCATACTGGCTCTTTGTTCACCCAACCAATCCATTCCTATGATAACATCAAAGTCATGCATAGGCAGCACTATTAAGTCAATCTCTTGACTTAATCCCCCTACATCAATCTCACATTTCCAACACACTAAAGTGACCAGAATTTCATCCTTAAGGGACGTAGTCACACTAAGAGGTATCTCAAGCAATTCAGACTTTAATCCATATAGTTGAACAAATTGCGAAGACACGAATGAATGCGTTGCACCAGTATAAAGCATTACCATCCAATTGATACTCAGCTAAAGAAATCTTGTCAACATCGTTCCAATTTAAAAGTTTGAAGATCCTTTCCATCCCCTTGATCCATTGTTCGGCCTCCTCTAGATCTCCAAGTCCAGCAAAACGAGATGGTTTCAGTTTTAGAAATTTCTTGACTAACCCCTGCATATGGCGACCATTTTCTTCTGCCTCAGTCAGTAATTGAGCTCGTTGTTCTATTAATTCTCCTAACGCCTCCAAAATCCCATCCACTCATGGATTTGCTCCGACAAGTGGAGCCGGTCTTGCAGGCCTACCCCTTCTCATCTTGTGTTAACAAGGCTTCTGCAAATCGGTCATAACTATTAATGAGCGAGAGACCTAGTTCTATAAGTAACATAATGTTACTTGAACAATACAACAAAGCAAGCAAAAGAATTGACTAAGAAATTACCAAAGTTACTATCACAAGTAGCAGACACAAACACGTGCACAATATATATATATTAAAAAAAACACACATACGCGCGCATATCTATCAAATTCTCCAATCTTTAACGCGCCTTATCACTACAGGTAGACCTATGACTACCTATGGCTCTGATACCATAAAATGTGACGATACCAACTCGAGCCATGACGTCCCAGGCCGTCATAAAAACTATTCGGCTTATTCATCAGGTTTGATTAAAAACGTAAGCGAAAGACAACAATACAAATAGAGATATCAGAGGAACATAATGGACAGCTTTTTATTTATCTTTTTCTTTAGGCTATATGCATAATTACAATGCAAAGGAAATGACAACTGGGAATGAGGTTCGGTCTACTCCTACCAGCTACAAAAGTCACATCCACGCCTGACTTCAAGCTGTCACACTAAAAGTTCTAGGAGACTACCAGCTAGCGGCCATGATGCAGCTTAAACAAAAAGGGATTGCTGCACCAACACCTAGCCTGATCAAACACCAGCTGCGAACCTCCTCATACTCTCGCATGGGAAGGGTATAGGTCCAAACAGGCGACCAACCAAGCGAAAGTAGTCTGCTACAAAGCGATACAGCAAACGACCCAAAGGAGTAAAGCAATCGACCCAAACAGTGGTCTAATAGCGCTCCCACACCACACCGGGAACAACGGGATCCGGACACTCGACAAGCGATACCTCAATATCTAAAACTAAACCATAAGTGGCAATAGGTCTAGTCGGTGAGGAAAGGAAGCCATGCTAACGATCGAAAAAAAATGAAAAGCAACAATAGTGAGATAAACTCAGCAAGTAAATCAAGCCATGACTATTTTATTCAAAAATTATATCATGATTAAAGAGTCTACTACGAGATCATCGATTCCCATAATAATATGAATAATGATAATATGCATATGATATGCCCATGAATTCCCGAATGCCACTCCCTTAGTAACTATCAATTTTAAGAACCGATCTTCGGACCACCACAGCAGCGGTATCTCGCTTCTACTCCGAGGTTATCGACTTACTTGCGCATCTGCCACGAGACCACGAAACACGGCCTCAAGGTATCGACCTTGAGCTTCCGATTCCCTCCTTTGGCTCCCCACGGGGCATCATCGGTTATCCGTCCGATGGTCCTTACCGTAATCCTCACCATGTAATGTTTATGTATGAAATGATGGAAATGTAAAATGCCAATTTCAATGCTCGACTCTGGTCGAAATAACAAATCAATCGGAACCAATTGAAGGTATCGCAATCCAATTGAGCGTTGTAATTCTCTTCAAATTGACCACTTTCTGCTACCAAGATTTTAGTCAAATATCTGGGTAAGTCTTCTTTACATGGTAATTTTTTTTCAATTTTTAAAATTTCAAAGTAATTGTTGCGTGAAAAACAAAATTTTAATTTTCATAATTTTTTTAATTAACAACATTAGATATGATATTTTAAATATTTTACGAGATTTTTTTTAATACAGATACAATGCAAAGAAACAGGGCTTGAATGTACAATAAGAACTTACCTAAACGTCAAGGATTGACCGATGAGTTTCGTACTGGGTTGGAACTATTTTTAGACTTTGCTAGTAGTAAATATGAGTTCATGGATGGAAATAAGTTAAGGTGTCCGTGTAGAAAGTGTAGTAATGGTAAATTTCATGTGTGTGATACAGTTAGAGAACATCTTTGTAGATTTGAGTTTACTTCGAATTATTATAATTGGACTTGCCATGGTGAACCATTTATATATGATGAAGGATATCGAAGAAGTGACCAATTTTTAGTTAGGGAAGAATGTAGCTATTATGACCAATTGAACTCATACGAGAGGATGGTGATTGATGCAGCTGGTCAGAATTTTGTTTCAGATTCGAACCATGCAAGTTCTAGTTTTACTCTTACACATGAACAAGTGGGTACTAATCATGTATCACAAATGGAAGAGATAAGAGTAACAGGTTTTGATAAGAATGTGTGTAATGGAGCTTTTTATCTAATCAATTCCGGGAAGTGTTGAAAGCAGCAGATGAACCTTTTGTGGTCAGGTTGTGACAACCACACTAAGTTGTCAATGATAGCAAGATTATTAAATATCAAGGCAGAGCATCATATGTCTTAAGATTGCTTCAACTCTTTAGTTGAAGTGTCTGGAAACAATGCCTTGTGATAACAGTATGCCAAGTGATTTTCACAATATGAAAAGCTAGTGAATAACTTAGGTCTTTCGGTTGTAAGGATTGATGTATGTGGTAGGGGTTGTATGTTATATTACAGAGATGATGAAAATGTAGAGTCATGCAAATTCTGTAGCCAACCTAGATACAAGATCAATAGAAGGCAGGGGTCGTAATTAGAAGCGTAAACCATACAAGCAAATATTTTATCTGCCTTAATCCCCATATTGTAAAGGCTTTATGCATCTCAAGCTATAGCTGAACACACGACTTAGCACGCAAATCATGAAATAGAAGAGGATATAATGTGTCATCCTTAAAATGCAGAGACATGGAAGCATTTTGATAAAAGCGTACCCTAAGTTTGCGATAGAGCCTCAAAATATCAGGTTAGATCTCTATATTGATGGATTTGCCCTATTTGGAAAATTAGGAAAAAGTTATTCATGTTGGCCAATTATATTAATGCCGTATAATCTTTCACCTAGTATGTGCATGAAGACACCTTATATGTTTTTGACATTGATCGTGACTAGCTCATAAAATTTGAAAAAGTTAATAGATAAATATGCAATCATTGATTGAAGAGTTACAATAACTATGGGAGGAAGGTGTCCTTACATATGATATTTCCACCAATCAAATATTTATAACGAAGGCTGTTCTTATTTGGATGATAAATGACTTTCCAGCTTACGGAATGTTATCCGGATGGAGTACAGCTGGGATCTTAGGATGTCCGATAAGTTTGGAGAGATCAAAGTCATTTAGATTAAAAAACACGAAAAAGAAGCCTAACTATTTTGACTGTCACAGACAAGTTTTACCGATAAATCATACATTCAAAAGGAACAAAAAGAGTTCATCAAGAATAAGAATGAAAAATACGTCCACCATTGAGGTTGATCGGCAATCAAATTTGGGGAGCGGGTGCAGGACTTTCCAACTGTTGTTCATAACCCTCACGGCACAACTTTTGTATGCAGTACACATAAGTGGATAAAACGCAGTATATTTTGAGATCTACCATATTGGAAGGCCCATCTTATTCATCATAATTGTGACGTCATGCACATAGAAAAGAATGTTTTCGACAATGTCATAAATACTGTAATGGAATTCATCGAAAAAATAAAAGACAACTTGAACGCAAGAAAAGATATGAGAGATATTTGTGATCGACCAACGCTAGATGTGGATGCAAGCAGTAGGGGACCAAAACCAAAAGCAGTTTATACATTGGATAAGGAGCAGAGGCGAGTTGTTTGTCAATGGTTGAAATCTATGCGGTTTCTTGATGGATATGCTTGAACCTCAGAAGATGTGTTGATTTGAATGAATGCAAGTTGACGGGTTTGAAGAGTCATGATTGTCACATATTGATGGAAAGACTAATGCCAATAGCTTTCAAGGAAGTTCTACTGAACTTAGTATGGGGCGCCATTATAGAGTTAAGCAATTTCTTGCATGATCTTTACTCGACAGTATTAAAAGCATCGCACATAGAGAAACTAGAAAGAGATATTCCAATTATTCTTTGCAACTTAAAAAGGATATTTCTTCCATCATTTTTGATTCAATGGAGCATCTCTTAGTTCATTTGCCTTATAAGGCTAAAGTTGCATGTCCTGTCCAATTTCGATGGATGTATCTATTTGAAAGGTAATTTTTTTTTAAAATAAAGTTCAAATTACTTTATGGCATATTATGTTCCGATAAACTTCTTTTTATCGCAATTAGATTCTTATATCATTTGAAAAAAAAAAGGTGAAGAATAAGGCACGTGTTGAAACTTCAATTTATAATGCATATATTGTACAAGAAGTGACAATATTTGCATCATACTATTTTGAGCCACACGTGTAGTGCAAGAGGCGGAGAGCAGGCAGAAATGATGAGGGCCTCATTGATCTCAATTGCAAAGCATTCTCTATTTTCAATTATTTGGGTCGACTAAGCGGGCGCATGTCGGTTTCGTTACTTAACAGGCGAAGAATTGCATGCAGCCCATACATATATTTTACTGAACTACCAGTAAGTCGAGCCATACTTCGAGTAAGTGTAAATTTGCAAATATATGTATTGTGTGTCAAATATTTGCTAATAGATAAATGGTATTTATTACTAGGATTTTCCAAACTTGAGTATGTGCGATGAATAATTTGCGGCATGGCTCAAAACATATGTAAGTTGCTTATGGACCAAAAGAAGTTATTAAAATTTTATATATCATTTATTAAAATATATATTATTGACTTTGTGTGTGTAACCTTAGGTTCACAGTAATCATGATGAACTTGGAGAGCAAGGATTGCTACATCATCTATCATAGGGTCCACAGTTAAAAGTGTAGAGTTAGCCAGCATATTTCATAAATGGATATAATTTTCACACTAAAAATATGGAATGGGAAAAGCCACAATGAATAGTGGTGTGTTTGTTCGGTCATCTAATTGTGGTAGTTCAAAAGATGATTTTTATGGCTTGTTGGATGAAATCATAGAGATATAGTACCTTAGACCATTAATGATATGGATTGTGTTATTTAAGTGCAAGTGGTTCGACCTTGTCAAAAGAATCAAGGTGCATACGAAGTTTAATTTAGTTAAAATAAATCGCAAGAAAATGTATATGAAATATGAACCATTTGTCTTGGCACAACAAGCAATTCAAGTATGTTATACATCATATTCTAGTTTGAAATGTGACAAAGCTGATTGGTGGGCTATATGTAAAATCAAAGCATAAAGAAAAATCGAGGAACACTGGAAGGATAGAGCCTATCAACAAGAAGAAGTTTGTAACACGGTTGAAAATGAGGAATATAACATTCCAACTTTACGAGATTCATGTGCAGCAATGACAAATGTGGATCCAATAGAAATTTCTGAATTAAATGTTCAAGGCTGTTCATAATCTAATTTTGAGATAGATGACAAAGATGAAGACAAAGACAAAGGCGAAGGCGAAGATGAAGATGAAGATTAAAATTTTTGTGACAAAACACTAATGATGTGTAATTATTATTGTGACAAATGTTATTTCGGTTATCATAATTTTTTATTATTGTTCTTATTATTATTATTATTATTATCATTATTGTTGTTGTTATTATTGTTGTTGTCGCTTATTCTTCTTAATTTAATTGATTGTCGGAAAATTTGTCACTAAATGACGATAAGTCAAATATTATTCGTGCGATGATATTTGCGATATTCTATTTTCCATTGGATTTGGATCGTTGCTAATTTTGTCGCTCATTTTACGACAACACCTTATTCGTGGCTCTTGTTCATCGAAGAATTATCAACGGAAGTGAAATTTATGGCAATTTTTCAAATCCATGATAGATTTGAAAATATCCTTTATTTTGGAATCCAAAATAAATCCGTCGGAAATTTGCGGCGAAAAAATAGTCTGTCGCAAAATTTTGGATAGGAAAAAAATACGTCGCAAATTTGGCGACGGACAAATACTATCCGTCGCAAATTTGTGATAGACATAAAAGTCCATCGCAAATTTGCGATGGACTAACTAAAGTTTGTCACAAATTTGCAACCAACCAAAGAAAAGTTTGTCGTAAATTTGGGATGGGAAAAATTCCATCCCAAATTTGCGACGGAACTATAAATTTCGTTCATCACAAATTTGCAATGAACAGAAAAAGTCCGTAGCAAATTTGCGACGGAGAAAAAATTTCGTCGCAAATTTGCGACGGACCAAAACATGTCCGTCGCAAATTTGGGACAGGGAAAAAAATTCCCTCCCAAATTTGTGGACGGACAAAAAAAAATGCCCATTGCAAATTTGCGATGGATCAAAAGTCCGTTGCAAATTTGTGGACGGACATAAAGAAGTCCGTCGAATATTTGGGACGGAAAAAATTCCCTTCAAATTTGCGACAGACAAAAATTCTGTCACAAATTTGCGGACGGACAAAAAATATTTGTCGCAAATTTGTGAAGGAATTCTCTCGTCGCAAATTTCGGATGGATTCCTTCACAAATTTCGAGCGAGAAAAAATTCTCTCTCAAATTTGCGATAGACAAAATAGTCCATCACATTTGCGATGGACCAGCGAAAATTTCCGTCCGTCGCAAATTTGTGACAGACGGAAATTTCCGTCGCAATCTCATCTCCCGCCTCGCAAGCGCACATGCCCTCGTAAGCTTTTTTCTTTTCTACTGTTTTGTTCTTTTCTACGGTACAAATTTCTTCTTCTTCTTCTTCTTCTTCCTCTCGGTGTCTTCACGGAAAGTGCCTGAACCCGCCCATTGTCTGCCGCAACCGCCGCCATCGGCCAGCTACTTACCGCCGTCATCGCCGTCGTTATCGTTGTCTGCCCGGTCGTGGGGTCGCCTCTCACTGGCCGAACTTTGCCGCCCGCCTCACTCGCCCGAATGCGCCTCGTCGGCCCGCCTCACGCTGACCTCCTGGCGGCTTGAAGCTGTAGCCGCCCGGCCTCGCCAAGCTTCGCCATTGCCACCCTAGCCTTGTCCGAGCTTCGCCGCCCGCCCGCCCAACCTCGCCAAGCTTCGCCGTCGCGCTCAACGTCATTGCCGGCCTGCTTGACTTCGCCCGTCAGCGCCCTAGCAATGACCAGCCGCCGCCGCCTAACCACCGAGCTTGCTGGTCACCGCTTAATCGTCGCCGCCAGCGCCCGCCCAACCATCGCCGGGCCTCGCCCGCCAAGTCGTCGCTAATAGTCGCGGGTTCAGCCTCGCCAAGCCCGCCCGCCGCCGCCCATCCCGCCGAGCACTTGCCGTGGTCGCCATCGCCGGCCGCCTCCCCGCCGCCGCACGCCTCGATGCCTTCGCCGCCACCCGACACCATCGCCGCCCAGCCCACCGTTGTTCGCCCAATGCGTGGTCGAGCGTGGGCCGACTAGCCACCACTTCCGCCCACGCCCAAACCATTTCGCTATTGGCCAATCGGCCAAAATATAATTATTGTTTGGTTTTTCTTAGCATTGAACCAAGTAAGTAGCTCCCTAAACCTTACTTACTATAATGAGTATTAATAGGACTTGTTTAGGATTGTTTAGTATAAGATTGATTGGCTAAGTGAGGGGTCGATTTCGAGGATTGCATGTGGCTTTGATTGAGTGGGTGGCCAAATTTGTCCATTATATAAATCGATTAAGCATTCAACGATGATCGGGTAGTTCATTAAAAGCGTTTATTCAGAAAATGCATTAAAATTGAACAATTCTAGAAAAATTCAGAAAAATTTCATGAAAATTAAAAAAGTCATATTTTGGGAAAACATTAAATTTGGCATCATTTTTTTTAAAATTAAAAAAATAAAAATTTCAAAATATCACAAAATGGGCAAAACTAATCGTGGCCACCCACCTTGAGTGAAATTTAATTTTTTTATGGTGCCGAAAAAAGAATAATAATAAAAAATTCAAAATTTTCAAAATTTTATAAAATGGCTTAAAATACCTATGGCCACCCATTTTGAGAGAAATTGTAAATTTTTTAGGTGCAAAAAAATATAAAAATAATAATAAAATAAAAAATTTCAAAACTTCACAGAATGACTTAGAATACATGTGGCCATCCACTTTGAGAGAAAAATTCAAATTTTTACGTGGCATAAAAAAAATTAAATATTTAAAAATTTAAAAGCTTCACGGAATGGCTTATAATACCTGTGGCCAGCCACTTTTAGTGAAATTTACAATTTTTTTACTTGGCCAAAAAAATTAAAAAATACAAAAAAAAAATTCAAAACTTTACAGAATGCCTTGCAATACCCGTGGCCACCCACTTTTAGTGAAATTTAAATTTTTTTAGCTGTCCAAAATAATTTTAAAAATAATAAAATTAATTTTATTATAAAACTTCATAAAATGGATCAGAATACTTGTGGCCACCCACTTTGAGTGAAATTTAAATTTTTGTAGGTGGCCAAAAAAAAATTTTAAAAATCAAAAATTTGAAAACTTTCAGAATGGCTTATAATACCTGTGGCCACTCACTTTTAATGAAATTTACATTTTTTAGGTGCCAAAAAAAATTAAAAAATAATGAAATTACAAAATTTCAAAACTTTACATAATGGCTTAGAATACTGTGGCCACCCACTTTGAGTAAAATTTAAATTTTTTAGATGCCCATAAAAATTATTGGCTTATAATGCCTGTGGCTAGACACTTTGATTGATGATCGTGTGGCGAGAATGAAGATCATGCGGTTGAAATTGATGTTTCATGGTTGTTCTTGCACTTGATGAATTATCGTGTGGTTTGAAAGTGGATCGTGTGGTTAATTATGGCTAATGTCGACTTAGCATGGCATATCGTGCTCATATATTAATATTTGATATCAAAATAAGTGCGATTCATGGTATATTTGTTCGTAGGAAATTACATGTCATAAGCAATCAAGATTGGCTAATTGAGAGAGAACATTTTCTACTTACGAACCAAAATGGTAAGCTTCATCATGTACGTCATTATGTGTCGTGTCGTGTTCATATTTTTTACATATTTGTCTAACCTTCCTACTTGTTAGTATAAACATAGAGGTTACATGCATAGAAGACCAGCCTCTTCAATGTCCTCGTCCTCATCCCTTTCCTCGTCTCTCCGTCCTTTCATCTAACCCTCAACCACAATATCTTTGATGGACAATATGGACACATTGATCCTTCCTCCAATGCTCAAGAACATGTTATGGGACTTGGCCACATGCCAACTGAATCTCCTCCAATTCCATCTCCTTTGGCTCCCTCTTCTTCCGTTCCACCTTATTATTCATTGACGACATTCACATAATGGCGGAAACACGGTGAAGAAGATAATCGATTCATGATATGCCCATTTGGAGATTCGTAAGTACTTTTTTTTTTTAGTATATGTAATATTTATGGTTTTAGATATGGATGTTAACTGAATTGTCAATATTGCACAATATCCATATGTTTGCGATTCACGGATGCTCCGTTTGTTGTGAGGGAATTGAATAAAATAGTAAAAATTATTGGATGGGCGATATGTTAATTACAGAAGTGTTCCACAAGAAGTGAAAGATTTGTGGTGGAATGAGTTTAAGGTAAGTTTTAGATATTCTAATTTCTCACCAACTAAGTTCGGTATAGTATATTAATGGTCAAGAATGATGTAAAGGGACTAGAACAACTCTTAGTTTTTTTCGGTACTAAAAGGACCAGATATTTTCCCGAGATTAACTTAACAAAGTATATCGCCGAATTATCTAGTGCATGGTAATGGATATGTGACCATCATAATAACTTTCAGATTTTCTTGTATTGATTGTAGCGGAAGTTTAAATGGGATGATTAGGAATTTTTAGAAAAAGTCAGTGATCACATACGAAATGTGATGAATAGAGCGAAGATCAAGAAAGTGAAGCCGACTTTCATTACGGTGACAATTGGGCGGAAATTAATAGAATTTGGAAAACTGAAAAGAGTCAAGTAAATCATTGAGCGGAATAAAAAGAATCGATCTTCTAGTTCTAGTAAAGGGTCTACCACATATGTTGGGGACTGTATCAATATTGGGGAGCATCATAAACGACTGGTAAGTCTGTTAAATAAGTTATAATTTAATTTAATTTAATTACTCATGTTTACATTTTCTAAGCACAAGAATTGGGGACGGAACCGACATTTGTAGTTATATTTGAGCGCACATTTCAAAAGAAAGATAAGACATGGATTGGCGATCGAGCAAAAGCTATTAAAGTATGTAAGGTTATACTTTGAGCTTTATAAAAACTAGATTGAAAACTGTGATTACCTTTAATATTTATGGTAGATATATATGAAGTTATTTTATTTTCATCTATATTGTTAATGTAGAAAAATATGATGAACTTTTAATGGGCAATACTAGTGGTAGTGATGGTTGTGCTGCGTCCCGAGCCATCGGTTGACAATATGGCATTATGGGTGGAGGCAATGGATGGGATGAAAAAGGAAAAATATTTGGGATGGAATCCTTGTCAAGGATGTACATATCGAATCATGCTGGATCTTCATCATCCAATGCGATTGGTCGAAGAAGGACACGACATGATGAGCAATTGACCCAAGAAGTGAACCATTTGAAAAATATAATTGTAGAAAGGAACGAAGAAATAAATGACTTAAAACAAAAATGCAAATTGTTATGCAACACCTCAATATCAATCGCGGTGAGGTTCCTCCTATACCTTACGCCAATCCAATACGTGATGGGCACAATAATGAGCGACACAATGATGCTAACATTGATGATGATGCTGATGATTTTCTCGAGCTTTTCTAGTTAAAATTGCCAAAATCGGGGTAAGCTTGCTTCACAATCTTTTATGACATAAGTGCAGTTTCATCCAATTTGTTCTTGCCCTACAATTACTTTTTGTGCACAACTTTCTTACAACTAGGTTCAAGGATCTAATTTTTTGTAGGTGACAGAAATACGGTTTACAAGAGTGAAAAAAAAACTACAGTGGATGTCAAAGTTAACTCATATTCATATGTAAGAACATTGATGTTAGATCCTGAAACGCTTTTTTTTGTTAACTCTCTTACTTGTTTTTTTTATACCTAGTTCCACATCTATGCATAAGCACTTCTTTTATATTCTGGACTAATTGAATATCTTTATTTATGTATTCACATCTCATCATGTGTCGACAAAAGTGACTACTTTTGGTGTCCTGCCGAGTACCACAGCTGCCTAATCTTGTGTCTGGTTTGTCAATTTTTCGTTTTCTAAGCAAAATTTATGATTGTCCTGCCTTCTATGAATGTTTTGAATGTATTATAAGATTGGATATCAAATATCATTGTGTAAGACTTAGCAGCTTTCCTTTAATTACATTTTTCAATTATATGACATTGTCTTTGTTTTGTTCGTTTTCTATTTATGAAGCGGAATCTATGGTTTTCTTGTGTCCTTGGATTGTTTTCAATGTATTACATGATGTTCATTAATGCGTACCTATTGATATGGACAAGATTTGATAGCCGAAATGATGTAAAATTTGCGACAGATAAGTAGCGACGAATCAAGTTCGTGCCTAATTTCCATCAATACATTTTGCGACAAATTTTTGCGACGAATAAAGTTCGTGGCTAATTTTGCGACGGATTTTGTGACGAATTTTGCGATGAATAAAGTTCATGGCTAATTTGCGTTTTAAATTTGCAACGAAATTTGTGACGAATTTTACGACGAATAAAGTTCGTCGCTGATTTTTTGACGAATAAAGTTCATGGCTAATTTGCGACAAACTTTGTGATGAATATTGTTCGTGGCTAATTTGCAACGAATTTTTTGCGATGACTTTTTTCCGTTGCAAATTTGCGATGAAAATTGAAATTTTCTGTCGCAAAATTTTGTGACGATCTAGTAGCGACGGAATTCGTTGGAAATTTGATTTGCGACGGATTTTTTGCAAAGTTTTCGTCGCAAAATTCGTAAAAAGCATGTTTTTTTGTAGCGATAATAGAAGGTGATGACAAAGGGATTAACTTTCCCCGAAGGGGAAAAAGGGGAATCTACTAGCCTTCCCATGATTCCATCAATATCAGATGCTCTATTAGATGAATTACATAGCAACCTAAATTAGTCAAAAGAACTCTAAATGGGGCAAATCTGGCGGATGACATTATCAAAGAGTATGCTTAGTAAAAATTTCTAATGCTCAGAAATGGAGCTGTGAAAGTAAAGACTGCTTCAGATTAATAAGCATGACCAACCAAGTCCTATTCAAAGAGTAAAAGACCTTCGAGAAAGAAATCAGCACATATAAATAGCATTTTACAATACTAATTATCAGGTTTGTTAATTCCCATTCCAAATGCCACCTACAACCATGAGAAAAAAGTAAAGTAAAGTGAACTAGATAAAAGGTTATAATTTATTTGGATATACATACAGTCCCTACATTTACTTGTAGCTTGCCATTGCTCCACCTGTAACGGACAAACGTTAAAGGGTCAAGCACATCCATGCAAGAAAAAAAATGTCCGGATTGAAGCATTGCTGAGAGCTGTGTGCTTGTGCGTCTCTGTGTGCTCCCACCATTTCTTTCGTAACTATGCTTAAGCATTTTGAAATCTTCTTTCTGTGGTCTGATTAAATATGCATACCACAACTTTGGAGGTTGAACCCATTGTCAAGGAATTCACACTAGTTCAGCTACAGTCAAAAGAATGCTTTACTTCAGGGTAATGTTCCTCTAGCAGCAGATAAAGCTCATTTAAAACTTGGAGACCCTCAGTTTGATTAAGATAATGAAATAGCATAGTTGGACAGAACAAGACTGATTTATCACGAAAACATAAGGCAGCCATCTTCATTAGTAATTCTGCTAGCGATAATGCTGTTGGCCTATGTTTCGGTCAGATTTAGGTAGAATTGCACCAGAATCTTGCAAGTGAACAGCCACAGAGAGAGAGAGAGTCGTGGAACTTATTGACATCCAAAGTGAGCATGCAAAAGCCGTGTTTACCTCAAATGAACTTTCTCGCAAGCATTTACACCCGTATCTGCATGATAATAATCTGGTGAAATTCCTCTATCGCGTAACTCCTTTGCAACCTGTTCTACACCATACATGTCAGAAGTGAGTATTTAATACTAGTTAAGAAGAATGTACAGATATGTAAGCATAGAAAAGTAATTCAGTGACTTCACCAATTGTTGTAAGAACAAAAAAAAAAACGTGATTCTAAGAACGAATGGTATGTAGCAACCCCAATAGAAAACGACATTGCCCTTTTCACTAAATCAACACAAAGACCTATTTATTACTATGAAGCCGGCAATCCAAACGACTTTAGGGAATTTCCCGGACTTTGTTCCGTTGGGTGCACCATATTATACTATATTAGATATATTTGATCCATTCTGTCGATTCTGTGACATTATCGTCCATGTCATAAAAAATGTGAACCAAAAATGTGAGCCTATACCTGAGGGGATTAAGAAATGCCCCACATAAATTCTTCAACTTCTTTTTCTAATCAACTGTTACAAGGAGATATAATCTAACAAGTAATAGAGTAATGTCTTTAGTGAATTAGTCATGCAAATTAGTTAGTGAATTTATAATACTGAACCACTAATAACTTGACAAATATAGAAAAACATAAACAGAGCACATAATGGCGAACGAAAAAGAATCGATGAAAGGACGTTATGAGTTCGATGATCTAAAACACCAGCATGAGATATTAAAATTCATCTCAGTTTGCAGCCCCACTTGCACGTGAATTGAAAGAATGCTATCCAGTGAAAAACACTACACCTCCAAAAAAGAGAAAAAGAGGAGTTGATGGACTTAACCTGTTCGCATTCCTTCCTAGAGAAGCAGTAAACTATCCCGGACTCATTATTGGGATAAGATTCCCGTATAAATTCAGCAATTTCGTCAATAACAGTTTAGTAACAGATGACTTCTCTCGTACCTGCAGTGCATCCATAATAAATATTGGCTGTTTGGCAACAGGTATTCTATTTATATTTGTTCAAAATACATATCTTTTCATGTTAGTCTTTTTGACACTCACGATGTTTCAGAGACAAGGAGGAATTCTACCATCGAGTAATCAAAATCGAAAAGCAGCTTTATGAAATGCACATCTTGAAATTGCAAATTGAGCGATTGAGGGGATTATCAAATGTCACGAAGCACCTGTATCCGGGAAGGGAGAATGATAGTGAGCGCACAGGAGGGAATGTGCAAAAGGTTAGTTTTTCATGTTTAAATTATGATGATGCATGTTTTATCTGAATAAGCAGTGTATATATCTTTGTATCACTTGGCAAGCTTTGAATGTAAGTAAGTCATGATTAATCCCATTTATTGAAAGTTATAGATAACCCAATTTTGTACCCTTCTCACCAAGTCTCTGGACTTCATACTCTCAACTTATTTAGTTGAACATGAAGTCTCCATCACCTGAAAGCTTCTTTGAGGCAGTTCAACTAAGGTTGTTTAATTTTTTTATTTTTTTGGAATACTCATGTATATTATAGCAATTTTTGTGCAAGTACATTACCAAGAAGGCAAGAAGCTTCACCTTCTCTGTGGCAGTCCAAGTTCTCTTCTTCTTATTCTGTTCAGTCGTTTTATCGACAATCTCATAAGAGACTTAACAGGCAGTTTCTGGCTTTTTTTGTGTGTTTTCCGCAGGGATTGGAGCTCAAACACATAATGTGCCGTAGAAGTTGCAAATCTCATGATGGAGAACTTGGTGATGAACATGTTCAACCTTTCTGTAGAAGGAATGTCATCTGGATTTTCTTCATGAATCCATAGTTAAGCAGTGCGATGTTTTTTTTATTTTTGGTCTGTGTGTAGTGCGAATTTATTGGCTGAAATAAAGCTGCATAATTATTAATTTAGACTCACCCTTATGTGCTGTCATTGAATAGTTTGGTCGGGACAGGAAACAAGATGTTTGATTTAGGGAATATTCGAGGAATGTGTAATTTAATCAAGACTTTATGAAAGTTATTAACAGTAAGTAGCATTATTAGTCAACGTATTGGCAATTATCGACGCACTAATTCAGATAACATGGTCTTAAAAGTGACAATCGGAAAAGGTTTTACAAAACCCTTAAATGACTAATCAGGATGTGTTTATCATGTAGAGGCATCGTAAACAAATTTCTCATTTCATAGATCATTTAGCATTGACGTTATTGAGAGTGGCATTGCTCTGTTTAAGGAAAGATCATGATTTTCAATGCACCACCTCCCTTGCGTTATGTGCCATAAGTACGTTGAAAATCAAAACGTTTTCTTGTTAAGTATACTTAACGAGTGTCTAGGGCACTTGCTAACAAGAACCTTTTCATATTATCTGATCTCTCAACTGTAACACTTCTCGATCATGGGTATTTTGTGTAATTCCTATATGCAATGTGGAAATAAATAAAAAGCCGAGAAGTTTTTAATTACAGTGTAGATATATTATTTTATAGCCATGGATAATCTCTTTAAAGGTAACAAATACTCATTTCCTATACATAAACATATATAAATAGTAATTAGTATAGTCATGGATTTTCTTTTCAAAGCTACCGATTATGAATTTTTTGGGACAAGGATATGTTGAATATCTAAATTACATAGATTATAGTTTTTTTTTTGGTCAGATTCATGGATTATAGTTAAATAAATAGAAGTTAAATCAGATTCCGACTGAAAAAAAAAAAAGAGACTCCAAGATATTGGTATATTCATTGTAAGGAACTATTTCTTTCGATGAATCTTGACATGAATCAAATATCTAGTTTTCCCTAGGGTCGTGATTCGTGTATATTCTTCAATCTAGACATGACATTTGTGGAAATTGAAGTTATTGTCTTAAGCTTCTGGAATTCATTTAAATCACCCATAAAGGGAGGTGCGGTTTATTTGAAAATATCTATTTAATGGTTTCTTATCCGATATTATATTTCCTAAAGTTTCCTTGAAAGGATTTTTACCATTTCGATGCCTAATCTACATGGATAGTTATAGTGTGATTGACATGTAGCGGTGTAAGAATTAGGAGGGATTGTTTACTTCTTGTTCTTGCTTCTCTCCTTTCTATGTAAAGGCTTGTATGTCTACAATAGGGAAAAGTGTCGGAAAAGTCCTAAATCTATTGCATTAGTGCCAATATAGTCCTAAACTTTTTTTTGTGCCAGTTTAGTTCTAAATCTTTTAATATAGTGTCAATTTAGTCATTTCGGTTAATTTTGGCCGGATATTGCTAACGTGGATCTCGATCCGCTTACATGGCACCATCAAGCCGACGTGAATAATTTTTAACAATATTTTAATATATAATTTCAAATTTTTTATTATTTTCTTTTTTTCTCCTTTTGCTAGTGACCGCCACCAGCCACAAGCAATGACCGACCACGTGGTGGGCTGGCCTCACCTAGGCGAGGGTTGCTGGCGATCAACTAGGCGAGGGCCCCTTGCCAAATTTAGTGAGGTCGACCTAATGTCGGCTGCCGCCCAAGCCTGTTCTAGAGAGGCCCGTTACCCAGGGCTACGCGGCCACACCAGGCATCACCCACACTTGGTTGAGGGTCGGCCTCACTAGATTGGCCTAGACGAGGCCAACCCTTGCCGGGCCTCTCCTGGGCAAGGGAAGCCTCGCTTGGCCAGGGCTTGCCCTCGCTTGGTTAGTCAATGGCAACATTCGCCAAGGGAGGCCAGCTCGCTGGGCATGGCGGTGGCCAATCATCAGCAAAAAGGAGGAAGAAAGAAAAATATATATATAAATATTATTAAGAATTATCAACTTCAGCACCAGCGTGCCACATAAGCCCATTAACGTTCACATCAACAATATCTAGCCAAAATTCGCTTTAAAGGACTGAATTGACACTATGTCAAAATGTTTAGGACTAAACTGGTACAAATGTAATAGATTTATAATTTTTCTAACACTTTTTGCCCTAAGATGGAGATAAACATATTCCTATTTATCTTTATGGTCCCTTGGATTTCTCTAACATCAGTTGGGATTTTTAAGGCACTTGCTAAAGGAGTTCATGGGCTTCTCTTCCGATCAACTTCAAAACTCTCCCTATTCCTTAAACCGTATTCATATTCTTTATGTAAATTTGCCCTTGTCAAGCTTTTCATATTGAAGAGAGTACATAAATTCACCTCATACTCCTAACCTGAACTTGAAGGATCCGAATTTTACTGCTCCAACAAGCTTCTTAAGTTCGCTCAACAAGTCGAGTAATTTACAAACTCGCATAATGCATTTTCACAATTTGCTTTTTCCTCTTTTAATATTAAAAATATTATAAAATAATAAGTACACCGGAAGTTTTAGAACTTATTACGAAAGTGCAATTAAATCAAAAAACTTTCAAAAAGCGCAATTAAGTTCTAAAACTTGTCAAATTTATGCAATCAAGTCCTTTCGTCAAGTTTGTCCAATTTGAGTAAAACAAAAATGCTGACGTGACTTTTCTTATTATTTTGTCTATCTTATGTGGCATTGAAGTGGTTAAGACGACGTCGTTTTATTCAAACTTTGACTTTTTAAATAAAAGCACCCCTTCTGACCATTACCCCAGTATCGCATGGTGGTGCAAAGAAGAGTGAGCAGCCAGCCCTCACGTGCTTCTTCCTTTTTGTATGTTTCTTTTAATATTTGCTTATTTTTAATATAATTTAAATAAAATTTGTATTTAAAAAATTAGATTTTGACCAAACACAACATCGTTTGAGCCTTATGTTTCATATTTTAGCCATGTAAGGGAGATAAAATAATAAAAAAAAGCTACGTCAACATTTTTCGTTAGCCAAGTTAGACAGAATCAATAGAAGGACTTGATTACACCAATTGAATAAGTTTTAAGATTTAATTGCATTTTTTGAAAACTTTAGGACTCAATTATACTTTCGTGATAAGTTGTAGAACTTTCAATGCACCCATCCTTATTATAAACTTTGAAGTCTCCAAAATATAAGAACTTGGCATGGCCCCCGCCGCCTAGCGGATCCCTACCTCGAACGAACGATTCTTCACCACAAGAAACTCTTGGAGGGGAAAATCCGGGGGACCTTTGAGAAAAAGAGACACTAATTCCTCATATTTATACTTAAGTTATTATTCATCGGTTAAATGTATTAATGTTAAGTTGCAATGGAATGATCTTCAAAAAAAAAATGAAAAAAGAGGGTCGTTATTGTTTTTTATTTTCACTTGATATATTGATAAATGGATTTGTTCCATTAATACATGTAATTTTTCATTCCATGACTATTTATGCAGAAAATATATTACATCACTAATGTACCTCTTATAATTTCCTTTTCTTTTCTTCTTTTGCTAAGGGGCGAGGTTTCAACTCCCAGTCATTCCATTCCATGATTTTATCTATTTTATATATAGATAGGGTACAACCAAGTATGGTTGCAATAAGGATCTTTTGAAGCATCCATTTCGTTCCGTTGAGAGACGATGGACAGTGACGTGGATAAAATTTTGCTAGTGTGCATGCTCAAATTGACCAAATTTTATGACATGGGTGTCAAAATTGGCTAAAATTTTATCCACTTCATACTCTCACAAGTACTAACTAGATTTTTTCATGCACGTCTACTTGGGCATCCACAGTATCGTTCAACGGTTACTTCAACTGAATTTGATTGAATTTGACATAACAAAGATTCGGTTAGACAATTTGTGAAAATAGAGGGATTTGATTAGATAAATTAAAGAATAAAGAGATTTAATTAAAAGAATGTGAAAATATAATCACGAAAAGTAGAATTTTTTAGGATGTTTTATTTATACACACTTTTCAGTATTTCTATCCTTCTTGGGATCCAGCCGTGCCCAACGAAGGGTAACCCCGAGCCGTTTACACGTGCTTAAAGGTGGGGTAAAGCATGAAATCATAACAAAGCCTCGAAAATGTTTTGGGTGCAGAGAGCGATTTATAGAACTGAAGTCGTCCTCACGCAAAATGGAATTTATTCCTACGTACTTTCAATAAATGAAGTGTCATTCTAGAGAATGCTTTGGTTCTGTTTAATATAAGAGAAATGCCTAAGTTAGAGTACTTAAATATTAAATCAAGTCTTCATTTAACAGCTTACACTTTTAAAATAATTGGTGATGGTCCCACGAATTTTCACGGCTTATTTTAAAATATAATGTTCAAATCAGATTAAGTTAAAGAAAAGAAGAAGAAGAAGAAAGAAGCATAAATAATCGAGAAGAATGTATCTTCAAAGCATGGGATGGTTTTGCTTATGAATAAAAGGACACGATCGTATATTAATGAAATCGAATGATGAATGCACGTTCACATCAGCCTCCTCGCATGGGAAATTATTACGAAGCAATTTTGAATAGGAGCGGGCCCTCTCTAGAGGGCATATTAGACATTAATAAATTTGATTGGTCCAGTTTCGCATTATCACAGCCTAGTTAGAGAAGATGATTTTTTCTCCGATAAAAAAAAAATGATTTCCGTCTTTTCTCCCTGATCTTGCTCATGCATCACGCTTCGCACATTTTGCCCGTTGCGCAGCGGTCCTCGCATACGCATGTGATATACAGTATAAAGCTTCTTATTTTAAAGTCAATCCTGAGAGGACTACAGCAAGACCAGTTTATAATACATTGAGATAGTGCTAATTCAGTCATTCCAGCTAAAAAATTAAAAAAAAAATTAAAAAATATTAATATATTATTAAAAGTTATCCATGTCAGCATCGACCGTGCCACATAAGTCGGCCATCCACATCAGCAATATCTGTCAAAAATCAGCCGGAATGACTAAATTGGTACTACATCAAAATGTTTGGATTAAAAATGAGCATCACTAAAATGTTAAGGACAAAATTGGCAAAGATACAACAAGATTAGGACTTTTCTAAAACTTTTTCCCAACAAATACTATTTTCTTTCTGCCATCTGAGTGAATGAGAACATCATACTTCAAAAACAACTGGAAAGCTCATGTAAACTTGGCATATTCACTCTTCACTATTAAGGGTACAAATGACCTTAAAAGGACGTGGAAACCCAAAATGTGCAAAAGGGAAGCCTGGGAAATCCAACTCAGTAAGTCATCTTGATTTTGATGCCGTTCGATCGATAATAGAGCTTAATTCCCTAACATATTCAGATACTTAACAGCGAGAGCTCATTTAAATGTTAGGTGCGAATCCTACAACGCGCTTATACTAGATACTCTCTTTTTTTCTTAGTAGAACCACAATGTCTAGGGCGAACTGTTAGCATAATCATTGTCTTTGGGCATTATCGTGAGGGTTCTGTACTAGTTAAGGAACTTTCGCACTTGTCACCGGGCAAAACCCAATTGCCATTGTCATGCCCCAAACCCCACGGCACGCCACATCCCTCGTGAATGGTCGAATACAAGTGCGACTTCCCAAGATCGTCACCGACCCAACGCAAAACACAGAATCAAGCACAAGCGGAAGCATATCGACACCCGTACAATAATATAACACATAACCGAGGATAGCCGCGCAACCAACAACATGAAAAAATATACACTTGCATTAACATTGGGGAAAACATATACAATATTCAGTATACAACATGAGCATCAAAAATCAAAAGCGGTTCAACGCCACCACCGACAAAATGGGGTAAGTGGCCCAAGGGTCGATCTACTACTTAGGGCGGGCTCCGTCAAAAAGGCTTGGCCCTACCAATCTGAGACTAAAACTAAGCCCCACAGTGTCCGGTCCGAAATGGAATTAGAAGACTTAGAAGACGTAAAGAGATATCGGGCATCTCCTCCTCGAGAACTGGATGAGTCCAACTCATACTCAGCCTCACGGCCTCCTCCTCCGAGTCCATATTCTCCAGCTCGGCCCTGCACGGGATCCTCCTCGATCGCTTGGCACCTCATCACCCGCTCCATCGGCTCCGGAACAGCGTCCCAGTCCATTGGCTCCATGTCCATCGGATCGGGCTTATCCACCTTGTACTCTACGGGTATACCATCAGAGAACTCGCCTCTCCTGAGGTGCAGTGGGGTCGATCCACAGCTCCGCTGGAGCACCGGGGTCCCTCGCACCCAGCCCATTAAGCGGGACATCAAAAGTTCGGAGAGGGCCATGCTCTCCGAAACTATCCCTAAAGCACCAAGCTACATATTCGTGGGTTTGGTAATATGCTTCCCTTACATCCACCCATACTATAGTATAATATATAATATATCGACTCCCGTTCCCCCGGGGTGTACAAATCCTAAATCTGCTCTATCTGATGCGAAATCTCAAAACGTAGCGGAACTTCAGGCATCTTCAAGATCGAGGGTCCGAAAGGTGGGGTTTAAACAACAGTGAAAATAAATCTCAGCGAGTAGGTTCCCTAAACCTAAACTAGGCTAACATGCACCTCCTGACGAGTACTAAACAACACACTGATCAAAACATAATTGACTCAGGCCCTCGAGCCCAAATCCAAAATTTACTTGACCCTGCAGGTTAGGCATTTGATATATAATCGCAATAATGCCACAGAATTCAATCACGGCACATATACGCATATCACTTAGTCACGACGCATGTCATGCATATGCTCGTGCTCACACTCATGCTCATGCCTCATCAATGCATTGTCGCACACTTGCACTCTTGCACACTTGCCAATTATGAATTTCTCCTCCGACCTGCGTAAAACACATCAAGTCTAATAGTTTGAGATCGATCTCCGACCGCATAAAAACGATCGGGCTCATGACACACAACCCGCATAAAACGCATCAGGCTGGTCATCTTTGGGTTCAACACCCCTCGTAAAATGCATCAGGATTTTATGTGATCACACACTCACATACACCGGTTGTTATTTGAACCCGCGTAAAACGATCGGGGCATCTTAGGTGATCACATGCTCATGTCACTCGTGCACACTCGTGATATGCACATCTTTGTGTCAATGCTTGAGATGCACACTCATGGCTGTAGTATTCACACTTGGGCATTCATGAATTTCGCAATGAGCGGTCAATTGTACTACAACACTTGTTCAATTCACCATGCAACAAGTTTAGTTTAATGCATCACACTCCCTACTAATAAAATCACTCAATCCAGCCATGGCACAAACTTGACACACAAAGATCACGAAACTAGATTAATAAAAATCACAAGTCCATGACCCCCAAGTTCCCCCAAGTCACGGCATATAAGTACTCGGCACGACATCGAAACACTAACGTCAATTCACGTTCAATTCAACCTCCTCATGGTCCACTCACGGCACACTTGCCAATTTCCACTAAGGCCATAATTAATCAAATACGGTCCGAATCCACACCACAATAAATCAGCCATGATCAGTCTACTTTGGGCCTTTAATTCTCTTCCAAATCGCCACATTCAACCTCAAAATTCACCCCGAAAACAGCCACCACTCAGTCTTTAATTTACACCCGCCAAATTTACATTCTTGCGAAATCAAGGCGTCCATGCTCCGCCACATCACAGCACCCTATAGTCCACTAAATCTCAATTAAATCATCACTCTCGGTTACCAAATGCATCACAAAATCAGCCCCTATCGGCCATCATATGGTCCCTAAGTTACGTTCGCCAAATCCACAATTTCATCCAAATCAATGAGTCTAAGCTCAGCCACCACATAGCTCATTATGAACTACTAAACCTTAATTAAATTATCACGCTAAGCCATGAAATCAATCACAACATCAGCCTCTAATAATCTCCACAATTTAACCCCTAAAATACCCTAATTAACCCCTAAAACCCATCTAGAAATATAAATTAGCCTAATTAAGGTTTAGGGTTGTACTCACTTGGATTCCTAAGCTTTAAACAAGGCTAATCAAGTGGCATGGAGCAGCATGCAGATGCCTAAAGAGGGCTGGTCAATGGGTGCAGGCATGGGAGCTGGTGTGACACAGAGAGGGATGCATCAACCAAGGAGAAAAAGAAATGAAGGCCATAGGGAGAGAGCGCAGAGAGGTGATTTGAGGATTAGGGTTTGCTCTTCTTCTTCTTTTTTTCCTTGGTTTTGGGAGGGAAGCTCTACGCAGCGGGCATTTCTCGGAAGGAGGTGAAGGGCGTGGTTACTGACTAAGGTGTAAGGGATGGCTTTTTAGGGTTAGAAGCAAAGAAGGGTTAAAGTAAAAATTAGGTAAATTTATGAGGGCAATTTCAATAATAAAAAATTTCTTTATTCCCTCCTTCAGCTTGCCGAGAATGCTTTGAAATGCCTAATGCTCCTCTCCTGCTGCCTTGGGCTTTTGGCCTTTTGAAGGCCAACTTTCCTTCAATGGGGTTTCTAAAAAATTTTCACAAACACCAATTTTTAGCCCAAAGGGCTTTAGATGCCTAAAGTCACTTGCCAAAGTTACTCCCAAACACAGCCCTGAGCCTAATTCTTATATCAAATCTAAATTCAAAATCAATTTTGGAAGATTCACATGAATTTGAGTCAATTTGATCAATTTAGTGATCCAATGATTAAGAAGTCTAAGAGTAATTGGTCCAATTAGTGCAATTCAACTTGACCCACTCTAGACTAATATTCAATTTGATGAATTGAGACTCAATTTGGCTAATTGGACTCCAATTAAATTTTTTAGTCTAGCTTAGCCATGCAATTACCCAAATTCAAGAACAATTGAACTAAATAAGTTAAATTTGATCAATTTGTGCATGAATTTCAAATCGGTTCAATTTAATTTGATCAAATTCAATATTAATGGGATCAATTAATCATGATAGAAATCAAATTGTACAAAATTGGAACAATGGAATCGATGATTGAATCGGTTCAACCTAGACAAAGTTGGGACAAACCGGCTCAACCCAATTTGATTCAAGTTGAATCGGTTTGATCGGACTAGCCATTTTCCAAATAAAAAATCCGCAATCGACGGTCCATTCGACTAGCCAAGGCTGGTCACATCCTTTTGAGCCCAAAATGACAAAAATGCCCTTAATTGAAAATTACTTAAAATGCTCCTAAGTGAAATTACTAAAATGCCCTTCTTTAAGGAATAAGCAAATTAATTAGGGGATAAGCAAATTAATCATGGCCATTTATTTAGAATTGATCATGTCCATCCATGATGCCATGTCACCAATCCTTAGCCCTTAAAGAATATTCTTAATCATTAAGGATGCATTTTGGGCCATTGGATTAATTTAAGGGCTAATATTCAAAGTTGATGGGAGTATGTAGTTTTTTTTTCCCTCCAAAATGGCAGGGGACACTCATTTTCAGATCCGAATTCTCTCCTCTCTCTCTCTCTCTAAGCTCATGTATCTCTCTCTCTCTCTCTCTCTCTCTCTCTCTCTCTCTCTCTCTCTCATCCGCCATCTCGCCTCTTAAATCGGCCATTTTCCAACGAACCATTGCCTCATGGTAGTCCCCCCCACGGTGAGACAAAGCCAATCGCAAGATTAGCCAAGCTTGCTGGTGGCTAGAGCTCCTCATTCCGCGTAGATTTCCTCCACAAAGCAACATCACCGGCTTGGTTGTTGGTGATTCAATCAGCCGGTTCAAGCGGCTGAACTGGCGATCGACGTTTCCTCCGACAATCCTGAACCTCCAGCAGCATTCCTCAGCATCTTCATATCACTTTGGTGGCGGTTTCTCGTTGAACAGCCACCGAATCGTGTCTTTGACTTGATTCTCTGTTATTAGTTCATCGGTGCGAAATCGAATCGATTCTCACTATAATTTGTGCAATTTATTCTCATAGGTTTGTCAAGCTTTTCGAGACTTCTCCGTGCTGCTTTTGATTTGAATACGGAGATCGGATCGCTCGATTGCACATCAGAGCATCGTTAAACAAGGTAAGTAAACTTGGATGTTGTTTTGTAAATTCGTTTACAAAGAAACTTGCATGTTTGAGATGCTGATTTCAGCTCATTAATATCGAAATCTTGCGAAGTGATGAACTAGAGAATCATAAAAAATGTCTCAAGCTTCGATTTGATATATCGCATGCCTCAATTGAACTTAGTTTGCCATGTCAAAAATCTTTCGAAAGTTAGGATAAGAATCCAGAATGTGATGTTCAAGTCTGTTTTGATGTATTACTAATTGATATTGTGCTGTTCTATGATTTTTCTGATTTTCTACAATCATTTTTTGAAAAAACTTTCTTCACGAAAGTCGTAAAGCATATCTTAATCTGTTCATCATAAAATTTTCATAAAATTCCAAGTATTGTACGATCTGCAACATAATCTATGCATAAATCTGGTGACAGACTAGATTCTAGCTGACCTTTGTGTGTTCTTCGATTTTCATAAATTCGTGTGTTCAAAATATGAAAAATTTTTTCTTCATAAAAGTTTACACTAAAATCGAGATCTTTCCAGTGATACTAATTTCATCAAAATCGGAATTCATTTGAATTTTGAAAAGGAATTTTTATGATCTAATCAGTATCTGTGTTCAGATTTGATTTTCATTTCTTTGGAATCCAAAAGATGTTTTTTTTTCGAATTTGATAAAGTTAGAGTCCTCTTTTGTAAAAAATCAAAATTACAAAGTTATTCATTGGGGTCTCATTATGTTGACTGAAAATTTTGAGGGCCTAATAGCAATTTTTGAGGGTCAATTTGCTTAAAATTTCATATAAGGCCTTCACGGGTTAAAATTTGATTTGCAGTTGAGTCCTTTGTGAAAATCGAATTTTATAAAAATTTGGAGGACTTTTTAGTAAAAACTCAAAACATGAAAGTTGTTGCACATGGAGAATCCTAACTGTCTAAAAAATTGTCACATAGTTTTGATAAGATTTGTTATTTTTTCCGCCATTATTTTGAAATCCTTAACAGAATCGGGTCCAGCTTGTCACCAAGGGTGAATTTGTTATTTTGGGAAAATCGGTGAGGATTTAGAAAAAAATGTCTTCTTAACTTTTGATCCTTATGTCATAAGCTTTCTAATGAAGCCTGAATCACTTCATTTTGACATTATTAAGGTAGTTAATCACATCTGAACAGAAGCAATCCGAATTAGATAATAACTAAAAAAGTGGTCTCCTTATGAAGCCCACTTCTCATTGCTTGATTGGCTTCGAAATAAGGCTCATGGGCCTGCACGCATGCTTATTTCATTGCTATGCATGTGTTTGTTAGATGAATGTTAGGCGCGGTGCATGTTCGGTGGGTAGCCCATTATGGTCATTTAGGACACGACTTTAGGGGTTAATTGATATGAGTTGCCGTTTTGTGAATGCAAATGGTAGCCTATTATTGTTAACCATTCATCAAATAATGTTAGATGATTAGGTGGGTGGTAAATCGAAATGCATGAAAAATAAAGGTCGATCCCGAGACCCGTGCATGATTAGTGAATTGTTTGCACCATTGTTTTTTATTGGTTATTCTTTTTGAATATCGCTTTTTTGTCGTGAATGTATGTTGTGAACATAAATGTCGACACCCAAGAGATGGTCCATAGGAGGATAATCCAAAGTTGCAAAAGACCAAGATGATTGACCGATATCCAATTCGGTCTCAATTTGTATTCATTTGATGATGGCAATAGACCGATGTCCAATCCTGTTTCAATTCGTGTTCAATTCATTCATCCCCGATCATGTCTCGGGCTTTCAACTGTGTTGTAATAAACACCCAACGAGTTGCGAGTTTTTACTTTCTCGTACCTAGAATTAGCTCATCTTTTCAATATTTTGAGTGTTTACTTTTACGAGATGTCTTTTAATACAATTGATTGTTTCTTTCTTTTTTCTAGACTAAGATAGAATAAGTTTATAATTTTAAATGAAAACACAAAATAAGATGTATGATTATCTAGTGGATTAAAACTTTGACATGAAAATGGTAAAAAAAAACTAATGCATGATAACTTAGATAATAACCATGATAAGTTTAGCAGTATCGAAAGGGTGTTAATAGAAATATTAACGTATGCTAGTCCCCGAACTCATGATTCCTAATTTTCAGAGAAACCGAAACAAAATTCCCGCGTTTTGGTTGGGTATTCTAGCCGACTCCCGACCTAGGCTAGTGGTGACTCCTAAAAAGATAAAATCAATCTACTGTCACGTGAGATATGGATTTAGGAAAAATCTATGTTCATGATCAAAGGGTCATATGGTTAGCCAAAAGATTTATGCTTCAATAAAATCATTTTTCACGATATGCCATATGAATTGTTTCATCAACACTTATCTCTAAACCCGCCTTTATCGAGTTCGGCCCCTCGAGAGGTAGGTTATGGACAGGCTTGGTGACTCCACTGGGGACTAGGTTACAAACCTAAGTGGATTAAAGCCATAATAAATTTGTTGGTTGTTATCTCACTTGTTTACATTTTGTAGCATCGACTGCATGTCAAAGTCGCGTGGAAAATGAGGTTAGTCCACTAATCATGTGTTAAATGTTTTTGTAGGTAGGAGACATAAGTGATGGAGTGAATACAAACCCTTTGTTTTTTAGGTGGTGTTCAGGTGAATGCCGAATGTATGAGATTATATTGAAGTGCTGTTTGCTTTAGATTTAAATGCATATTTACTTGCTTTTTAGCACGACACAATGCACCCACGCCCCACGGTCTAAGACCCCGGATCGCTTTAGGCACTTTTAGGAGGTATTAAGAGTGGAATCCACATGTGAATGCATGTGGTAATCCATTCTTCAATACTGCTCATCTTGATTAGTAAGAAGTGCACCGACCGGCGTTAGTAGCGGTGAGTAAACTCTTCTTATCTAATTAAGGTGGGGACCTTGAACCCTTAGAATCCTATCCTTAGATGTCAAAACTCACATGTCCTCATGCGATGTGTCGATGTGTTTGCCATTTTTTTTCTTCATGTAAGGTTGATTGTATCATTTTGCAATTTTAATTACGTCATTTCAATTCCACTTTATATTTCTTTATATAATGTGTAATGATTAATCTCGATGCCCCAAATAAGAGTTAGTCAAAATGGATATGTCGAAAATTGAATCATTCCCATACCTAGAGCTCTCATGGTCATGTGGGAAAGTCTCAAGCCAAAGCACAAGGACTACGTGGAAAAGAGGATCGGATATCTTCCCGCTCTTTTATACGTAGAGCCTTGTATTGCCATGATTAAGGCGTTGTCTCATTTTTGGAACTCAAAGACATCCACTTTTGTGTTTAGTCACAATGAGTTGACCCCTACAATTGAGGAGTACAATATTGCCATTGGAAGAGTCGGTTCTTTTGATTTAGTTAGTTCTCCGATAGATATAGATCCTATAATTCTTTTGAGCCAATTCTTAGAAGTTGACATTCTCCAAATCAAAGGCATTCTTAAAGGAAATTCCAATGTAGTCTCCTTCATATTCTTAGAACGACATTTTTCTAGCTTGCCAAAAGAAGCTTAATAATCAAATTCCTCGAGTCTTTCTCTTAGCATTCTTTGGTTTCCTGATTTTTCCATTCACCAAAAAGACCATGGATCCTTTGGTAGTTCACATTGTTAATCGAGTGAGTATATTCAAAAGATTCTCCAATATGATCCTAGGTGAGACCTTCGTATCACTCAATAAGTTCAAACAAAACAGAAATGGTATATTTAGAGCCCCAATAGGTTTACTCCAAATTTGGTTGGTCTGTCACCTCAAAAGACTTGGTTTGAGCTTGAAAATCATAGATGTGTCCAAAGATTGTCATCCTATCTCGCTCTTCCGAGAAAAGGAAGAAATCTTTCCTTATTGGTCATTCTCAACTTGGTTTATTTTTTTTAAGAACTTTGTTCCAAATCAAATCCAATGGTATGTTTGTTGGCTTGGAAATCCCATGGTGTGCCTTAATAATGGATCCGACAACCCAATCCCACTTTTGGGTCTCACGGGGTCTACGTCATATTACCCTTTTAAAGTGATCCGTCAATATCGCACGCTTCAAAAGATTCCACCATTTCTCAAGTTGGGGTTATATCATTTTGACTATTGCGAGGATGTAATCCAAAGGGACCAAATGGCGGATTTAAAAGAAATGATCAAGTCTATCATTGATATGTGGTACAAATGCCACCCGGAGCCGATTCTCATTACCTATGAGTTAGAATTGAAAGGGAAAATGAAAATACATCACGCATTGCGGAGTATATACATAAATCGCCCTCGAGCCCAAGCTTAAAGTGGATCTCCCTAGTGTCCCCGAGAAGCCAACTCAACAACAAGCTATAGCCACAAGAGCTCTTAGGGAAAAGGATGAGGCTTTAGCCGAGGTTGAATGTTTGACCCAAGAAAACAAACGAATTCGCCTCGCACCTAAAGAAGATCCATTAGGAGTTTTGTTATATTCCATGAGGAAATCTCCTTTCATGTAATTTTCATTTTATAGATTTGATGTATATGATTTCCTTTTTACTCATTTTAGTAATGATGTAATAGGATTCTCTTCTTGTTTTTAGATTGATCTATAGGGATTGTATTTCACGAATTTTGTTGTTAATAGTGAAATTTCCTTTTGTGTGTACTTTCTTTTTCGAGATTCCAATGGAATATAGATGGGGCATCTTGATCAATCATTACTATTACCCCTTTAATTGTATAATTTCTTGTGAAGAAATTGTGATAAGAGATTATTCACATAATATTGGGATCATGAGAATATTTCTTATTTCTATTTCATCCAAAGAAAATATAAAATTCAAGGGTTTTATATTTTAAATCTCAATTCATTTTCTGCATGCTAACCTGATTTGTTTTTTTTTACATAAGGTACTAAAATACGACTAAGACGCGTTCTATTATACGCACCCTTCGCCAAGCAAGGATGGAAAACGAGGACATTCATACCCACGTTATTACCATTGAGAATCAGATGGCGCAAAATGACGGCGCTCTTAATTGATCTTACAAATCAAGTAAAGAACTTCATGCATGTGGCTTCTACTATTGCAGCTTCTACTCTTAATGCGCCTACTAACGCACCAATGATAGATCCTGTCAATAAAGGTCCTGCTGAAGAGGTCCCCGTTAATGCTATTCCCGCCGTCATTGATTTGGAAGCTCCACCTAAGGAGTCGCCTGTTGGTCATATGGATGAAGAGAGTGCAAGACGTCTTGCAAAATTGGAAGAACGCTTGTGCATGTTGCAAGGTTACCAACCCAAGGCTTTGATAAGCTGTCGCCTTTTACAAAAGTGAAAGTCCCCGATTTTTACAGGAGTCCGAATTTTTAAGGAAGTACGATGGAACTGGGTGCTTTAAGACTCACTTGAAATATTATTTGAATAAGATGGCTCATTACTTTGATAATACTCCACTTTGTTGATCAACAATTTTCAAGATAGTTTGGCTAATTCCGCTTTAACGTGGTTCATCGAGTTGAATTTGGAGAAAATTTGCACCTGGGAAGACCTCGCAGATGAATTCCTCCAACAATACAAGTTTAATACTGAAATTACTCCAACTCGTGAAGAGCTGGTCCGGGTTGATAAAAGGAGAAATGAAACTTTTAAAGCGTATGCCCAAAGGTGGAGAATTACGGCGCCCCAAGTCAAACCTCCGATGTCCGAGAAAGAAATCATGCAACTGTTTCTTTGAGCTCTACCTCAATAATACTTTGATAAGATGTTTAATAACACCTGCATCAATTTTCCCGCAATGGTTGAATTAGGAGAACGATCGAAGGAACCATGCGAGAGGGCTGATTATCCAAGATGACGACTCAGCAGATTTACCTCAAAGAAAGATAAGGAGCCAATGGTGGAAGTTGCCTATATTCAAAATCCTAATACTCAAAAGCCATTAAACTCACCAGTTCAAAGGTCTATTATGGGCGGGGGCTCTTCCCAAATTTTGACCGAAAAGGAAAAGCTCCACAAAGATAATTTTCTCCGTTGCCAAGACCTATGTCTCGCTTTTGCTGTCGATGTTGATTGAACACAAACTAGTAGCAAAAGAAATCCCGAGAGATAACCCACCAAAGTTTGTTGGGTTTGATTTAGCAAAATCTTGCATGTACCACGTGGGTGAGAAGGGCCATGATGTAGACAACTGATACACTTCAAAGGTCAAAATTCAAAACCTGCTGGATAAGAAGATCTTATCATTTAAAGATGCTACACCCAATATTCAACAAAATCCACTCCCCAATCATACCGAAACCGTTAATGTGATATTTGGAGACGAGAATAAGAAACCCTTCTTGTTCAACATGGTGAAGTTGGAAGAGCTATTGATCGTAGTTAGATGTAAACCGAAAGAAGGAAATGTATCCCGAGAGAAAAAAATGTATTGCCTAGCCAAGATGGCTGCTTTAGGCATAATCCAGCCATTTCAAGGAAAGAAACCCGAAGGGTCCATTGAGACCGTTGTAATCGATTTATCGTCCAAACAATTCTCTTGCAAGTTCGCAGCAAAGTCTTATGCTTTAAGCCAAAAGATGATAGATACAAGCCGGATGATGATGAACCTTGGAGTGACACATATTCCGATGATGATGAACCTTGGAGCAAGAAAGCATGTTGAGGTCGTGAATTTATGAAGAAGGCCCATGAGAAAGACATTGTTCTAACTGAATGGAATAGCGAAGATAATAGAGAGGTTCTTTCCGACGCTGATTTAGAATTTGAATGCCATACCTCCCATTGGGATCGAGAGTTCGTTAAAAAGGCAATCGAAAATGGTAAAATTGTTGATACTCTCGGACGGCCGAAGCGGTAAATATAACTTCATAGTAAAATATTCTCTTCCTCCAAGCACTTTTATCGACCCTAAGACTATTGTCCTAAGTGGATGGGGGTCCGAATTTGAAGATGATGGCATGGTAGCCGTGTTGATCCTGTTGTGATTGAATTGAATGCTACTTGTGAAATCCAAACGCATGTTATGGAACCTGTGGTTATAGATTTAATGGCTGATGGCTTTGAGAATATAAAGATCTCCAATGAGGACTTTGAGCCTGTTGTGATCAAGCTGCCACCAAAGAAAGATGAGAATTTGAAAGTAAGAATACCCCTATTTATGACTCCAAGGCGGTTCCTTGGAATTATGAGTCTAATGAGATAAACGCTGTTACTCGGTTAGGCCGATGTTTTCCATCTCGTGAAGGTGCTAAGAAAAAGGCTATAATCGAAGAGGAGGCTGAGTAACTCCTCAAAACCCTCAAAATGAGTGAAGCAGTATGATCGAGCAGTTAAGAAAAATGCCGGTTCAGATCGTGTTACTTGAACTATTCAAGTCTTCTCGAGAGACATAGAAATGCTCTCTTAAAAATTCTTAATGAAGTACATGTACCGAGACAATCGGAGAGGTACAATTGAAAGAGTTTGTAGGTGCTATCCTTCTTAAAGATCAAATTTCTTTTTCGAAAAGGACTTGTCACGGAAGGGCGAGCACACTCTAAAACATTATACATTTCTATTCAACACTTCGATACAAAGGTATCGAGAGTACTTATTGATAATGATTCGACTCTCAATATCTGTCCATTAGCAACCTTGCACTGTCTAGGTATGGGTATAGATAATGTTCATCCTTCTAATATTCCAGTCAAAGCCTTTGACAACATGAAAAAGGAAGCTCTAGGAGAAATTAACTAACAGTTGATGATTGGTCCATCATATTCATTCAGAAATTTCAAGTGCTCGACATCCCAAGCAACTTTAGTTTGTTCTTGGGATGACCTTGGATTTCTGTTGCGGTTGTTATATCCTCCGGTCTACATTATATGATCTGCTTTGTCGTGTGTGGCAAGATTATAACTATCCATTGTGAGAAGGATATCGAAACTTTCAACAATCACTGTAATTCCCTACGTGGAGCCAAAAGTAAAAAGGAGAATCAAGCTACCATTTATTCGAGCTAATGTCAATATCTCATGTGCCACAGTATCGTCATAAGAAAGCCTCACTATTCAAAGGCGGCCCTTATGTCTAGCAAAGTGTTGATCGAGCATGAATTCACTATTGGCAAAGGATTGGGAAAGCTATCTCAAGGCATCCTCACACCTATTGAGGTGACTAAGAGAAAGAAACAAGAAGGCTTAGGTTACCAAGGCGATCAATAGGATCAAGGTAATCAGAAAAACCCGAGCATCAAAGAAAAGAGTTATCAACGATGCTCCCTCCTCCATTGAAAGATTTCTTCCTTGGACCGTCAAGTTTCTCCAAGATGAAGAATTAGATATCTATGGTATAAATCGACCTATTTGAAGAGAGTTCTGTGGGTGCCATTTCCGAAAGCTTTAAGGATGATCCACCCACCGATTCCGCTGTGTAAGGGATGTTTCCGTGTTCTACTTTGTTTTCAGTTGTAATCCGTCTAATTCTCCCCCGCAAGGGACTTCCATTTTTTCATTTCATTTGTTCTTGTCATTTGTTTCGTTCATTTCATATGTTGTCATAATTGGATCATTTAATTTTGGATCCAAAACACTATATGACATTTACTACATATTAATAAAAGCATTCTCATATTTTGTTAATAGGCGTATGAAAGTATACCAAACCAGCCCTATGATGATGCTTTTAGGCCTGGGCTTTTGCAAGATCTATAGTTTTCAAAACAATCCTTTGGAACAAGGATGTCCAACGATATGAGAACAAGTTCCCTCTGAAATTTTTTGAAAATCTGGAATTGAAATGTTTTTCATCACATTTGCATGCATTGCATTTCTTATTTTCATATACTAACCATTTTTGTTGGATTTCAAGCATGACACTTTGCATAATCATGGTAGTCATATGTATGGCTTGGATTCATGTCCAAAAAACTCTTATGAACCCGATTATTCTGATCCCGAAAATGAAGAAGATTCCAAGGTTATTAAAAAAGAATGGATCCGACATAAAGAATCCAAACCTCCCATAGAAGAGCAAACCGTCATTATAAATTTCAGTGATTCCAAAAACCCCAAGGAAACAAAAATTAGGGCAGGTCTCTCTCAAATAGATACGGATTGATTGATCAAACTCTTGAAGGAGTACGGGATATCTTTGCTTGGTCATATGCTGATATGCGGGTCTCGACCTCAATATTGTAGAACACGCATTACCGCTTGATCCTACCATTTCGCCTAAGAAATAGAAGCTTAAGAGGACAAAACTAGATTTATCTAACAAGATTGAGGAAGAAGTCTTGAAACTGTTAAAAGTTGATTTTATTGAAGTTACTCATTATGCCAACTAGATTGCTAATATTATCCCAGTTATGAAGAAAAATGGGCGAGTTCGGGTATGTGTTGATTACCGCGACTTGAACAAAACAAGTCCCAAAGATGATTTTCCATTAGCACATATTGATGTCTTAGTTGATAGCATGGCAAGATTCGAATTATTTTCCTTCATGGATGGTTTCTCTAGCTATAACGAAATCCGAATGATAAAAGAAGATAATACTAAAACATCTTTCATCACTCTATGGGGAACATTCTGTTACAAGGTTATGCCCTTCGACTTGAAAAAATGCAGGGGCAACTTACCAAAGAGCCATGATGACACTATTCCATGACATGATGTATAAAGAGATTGAAGTGTATGTCGACGGCATGATCGCTAAATCACGACAAGGTGAAGACCACATTGAAGTCTTGAGGAAATTGTTTGATCAACTTAGAAAGTTCAAGCTAAGGCTTAACCTCGCTAAATGCATGTTTGGGACAAAGTTTGGAAAGCTCCTTGGATTTATGGTTAGTAACAAGGGTATCGAGATTGATCTTTCGAAGGTGAAGGCCATTTGCTATTTGAAACCCCTTCTCTTTTGTCAAGGAGGTCTCAAGCTTGTTGAGAAGACTAAATTATATTGCAAGATTTATTTCCCGTTATCTGAAATAGCCAAGCCATTCTTCAAGCTTTTGAAAAAGAATGCCAAAGTTGAATGGAGCGAAGATTGTCAAAAATCTTTGAAACAATTGAAGGAGTATCTTTCACAACCACCGGTTTTAGTACCGCCTACTTCAGGTATACCTTTGATTTTATATCTCACCATTCTCGATGAGTCTTTGGGAGCTATGTTAATGCAGAAAAGACCGGAGGATGGAATGGAACGCACTATTTACTACTTCAGCAAGAAGTTTACCTCTGGTGAAGCTCGATACCCTGAAGTTGAGAAAGCATATGTAGCCTTAATTTGGGTATTACACGGATTATGACAATACACTCTTCATTATTGTATCTTGCTTATGAATGAAAATGATCCTATCAAGTATCTTTTGGAAAAGCCTACACTGGTTGGACGACTTGCCAAATGGCATATATTACTCTCCGAAGTTGACATCCGGAGCATATCTCAAAAGTCCGTCAAAGGGTGAGCCATAGCTGACATGTTAGCAGAAAGTCTCTTAAAGTCAGACGATGGGATGAAATTGATGAAAGAATCTATTTGGTGTCACAAGACAAGTGGACCATATATTTTGATAGAGCTGTTAACCTCTCCGGTTCGCACTAGAGCGATCTGATATCCCCAATGGGTCAAAGCATTATCCAAATTGGCTCGCAAAGTTAGTATTTCCTTGTACCAATAATATTTGAGAATATGAAGCTTGCATTTTTGGTCTCCAATTAGTCATCGATATGAAGATTAAAAGATTACAAGTTTATGGTGATTCCGCGCTTATCATTCTCCAAACAAGAGGTGAATGGCAAATTCGTGATTCAAAACCGATTCCTTACCATGAGTATCTTAAGGATTTAATGGAAGAATTGAAGAGATCTCATTTAATTATTTGCCAAGATCTCATAATCAATTTGCTGATGCCTTGGTGACATTATCCTCAATGTTACGAGTAATCGATGGTTTGAATATTGATCCTTTGCAAATCGATGTTTTAAAAGAGCCTGCGTATTGCATGGTTATAGAAAAAGAACTCGATGGTTAATCATGGTACCGTGACATTATGAATTATCTTGAGAAGGAAAATTTCCCGAAGGAAGTTGAGCTACTTGATTGAAAATACTTGACTAAGTTAGCTTTCAAATTCTTTCTTAGCGAGGGTGCTTTGTACAAGAGATCTTTTGATTCGGTCCTGCTGAAGTGCATAGACACCAAAGAGGTCAATTATTAATGAAAGAGATACATGAAGGAGAATGTGGTCCCCATATGATTGGCCATCTTCTAGCAAGGAAGATCATGAGGCTATGTTATTACTGGTTAACCATGGAAGCCGACTGTATTCAACATGTTAGATGTTGCCATCAATGTCAAGTTTATGGAGATAAAATCAATGCTTCTCCAAATGAATTATATCAAATGTCTAAGGCATGACCTTTTTCAATGTGGGGCATTGACATTATCAGACCAATTAATCCTAAGGCATCAAATGGACACCGTTTCATTCTAGTGGCTATCGATTACTTCACCAAATGGATCGAAACCAATTCTTATGCCCACGTCACTACGAAAAGTGTGGTAAAATTCATTCGTCGAGACATTATCGCTCGATATGGGATTCGGAAGCAATTATCGATAACAGGTCAAACCTGAATAACAAAGTAGTGAATGAGCTACTTAACAAGTTTCACATGAGCCACTTGAATTCTTCTCTTTACCATTTACAAATGAATGGAGTTGTGGAGGCCACAAACAAGAACATAAAGAAGATTTTGTCCAAAGCGGCAGAGAATTACCGAGATTGGCATGATCGATTGTCGTATGCGTTAATGGCTTACCGAACTTCTATTTGCACTTCGACTAGGGCAACACCATTCTCATTAGTGTATGGAATGGAAGCAGTTTTACTGTGGAAGTGGAAATTCCTTCAATATGGGTACTTTCGCAAGTAAAGCTTTTGAAGTAGAATAGATTCAACAAAGATTTGAACAGCTTAACACGATTGATGAAAAATGGCAAAAGCCATGTGTCATGGACAAAGCTACCAAAAACGAGTGGCTAAGTCATTCAACCGTAAGGTTCGACCCAAACATTTTAAGGTCGATGATTTGATTTTGAGGAAAGTCCTACCTATCATTCCAGATCGTGAGAAGTTTACCCCCAATTATGAAGGATCATATGTCATCAAGAAGGTGTTACCAGTGGAGCATTGATTCTTGTATAAATAGATGGCGAGAGTTGCCAAAACCTATAAATGTTGATGCTGTCAAGAAATATTTTCCATTAATAAAAAGTTTTTGAGCTACTTTTGGATTGAATCCAAGTCACTTTAGGACATTTGCATCATGCATCTCATGCATACATAATATTTTTGCATATCTCATTCATTTTACAAGTACTTATATGTTCCCTGTGGAGGCTATTCTAAACCCCAAGGAATTAACCTCAAGAAAGCAGCTACCAAAAAAAAATTCAAATGTTTTGATTTATCAAAATTCCCCCAGATGGGAGATTTAACCAAATGATTCTTTGAAAAAGCAAAAAAGGATTTCTCAAAAATGCCAAATAAAAGAGCCTAAGATGATAAAAGGCAAACCTTTGATCAAACACGCCCCTATATACATTTTGAGAAAATTGAGCTTAAAAAAAAAAAAACGGGTCCTAGGACATAGGGTTCATTCACATTGAATATATGGATCGAAATTATACAAGGCATTTCATTTCTCTATCCTAAAAACTCATTTTATCCTTTGTTAGCCACTTTGAGCCAAATAGAGAGAATTTTCAAAATACCCTGTCAAGAACTATCTTACGTTAGGGCAAGTTAGGAGGTTTTGATTGATTATTTTTGGAACAAAAAGATTAAGAAATATTTTATTGCTTTCACTTGCATTAACTTTTTTGTGGTAATTTCAAGAGGATCTTTATGGAAGCTTGAAGCATCCCAAAGCGAAGAAGAGCATTCTTTTCTCTACCCAAACACAGTTATCCCTTGCTTAGCCAAATTGAGCCTTAAGCATGTTCATTTCAAAGCCAAAAATGTTGATTATCTCTCTACATTGGGCTAATGCATATGATTTACCAAGAAAATTTGAAAAAATTGATGAATATGTATAAAGTGTCTTGAGAGTCCAAAGAGCTCAAAAGATAAATATTATGGGGCATGAAAAAGCAATGTGCCTAGTAAAAGCAAGGGCAATGCTCATGAAAAGGAAAATGCATCAAAAGCAAAAGCAAAAAAGCAATATGTTAATAATGAAAACGAAATTTCCATTGCAAAAGATGCTTAGAAAGAGCAAAGCTCTTATGTTACAAGAAAAATAAACTCTCGAGACAATTTGGTTTTCAAGAGTCAAATGATGTCAAATTAGGATGAATTGGTAATGAAGACAAGATAATCATCATTTCTCTTTCAAATCCCTTCTACAAAATTTCAAACCTTTTTAGCCTAACCTGAATCGACATTACAACCCTCTCTAAAATCTCTTCCAATTCGGATGGTTTGAGTTGACGTAAAGAATTCACAAAGAAGCTACCGTTAGAAGAAGTAGAAGTAATCCTATCTTGTCTTATCTTCAAGGTTCTTAACTTGTAAATCCGCTGAAGATGTTGATGGTATATTTCTTTTCTTGGCCTCAAAGTAAATACCCTTTGTGTAGGCCTATGACCAAGCCTATATTACGGTCCTTTTGAAATACCTTTCTGATTAATCAATTTATATTCAATGTGAACGTTTTGAAAACCTTTGACATAAATTCGTGAGGCATCACCAATGAGAATTGAATAGCTTTCCCACATCAATGGATGGGAATCAAAGCCTTTATGAGAGCCGGTCGAAAGACCTTTTTGATTAGGTTATTTTCAATTTGGCATTTTTATCTAACCTCTTTATATGGTTATTCAAAGATCATTTTATTAAAATTTCCTCTTAAGAATTTTGATAGTTAGCGTCTTTTACCAAAATGAGAGCAATTCTGTTTGGTTTGTTGTTAAACAATCTCAAGCTCCCTCTTTTTCAAAATATCTTTTCCCAATGGATCGGTTTTTTTGGTCAGCCTAAACCATATCCCCTATTTTCGATTTTTGGACAGCCTAAACTATACCCTTCATTTTTGTTTTTGGTTATCCTAAATCATGCATCGCTTTTGGGTGTCATCTGTCCCTTTGGTTTTCAAACCTTACCTTAGGTTCTAGGTTATCTTTAAACCTTGTTATTTGGTTCCTAGTCATCTTTAAATCTTACCTTAGGTTATAAGTTATCCTTAAACCTTGTCATTTGATTCATGGTCAGCTTTAAACCTTACTTTAGGTTCTAGGTCATCCTTAAACCTTATCTTTTGGTTCTTGGTCATCCTTCAACCTTGTCCTTTGGTTCTAGGTCGTCCTTAAACCTTGTCCTTAGATTGTAGGTCATCCTTAAACCCTATCCTTTGGTTCTTGATCATCCTTAAACCTTGTCCTTAGGTTATAGGTCATCCTTAAACCTTGTCTTTAGGTTCTAGGTCATCCTTAAACCTTGTCCTTAGGTTCTAGAACATCCTTAAACCTTGTCTTTAGGTTGTAGGTCATCCTTAAACCTTGTCCTTAGGTTTTAGGTCATCCTTAAACCTTGTCCTTAGGTTCTTGGTTATCCTTAAACCATAGATTTCCTACAAAACCATTTCTTTTTCTTTTCTTCCTTCATTCCACCATATGAGAGAGAGAGAGAAAAAAAACATGAATGAGCTTACAATCCAACTAGTCAATGGTGAGTGCTTGGTGTATGACTACGATCAAATGTCTTTGTCTTTATTTTCTTTCATTTCCCAAGTGGAGTCGACTAAAAAATTTGTAGGTATCAATTGATCTTTGAGCAGAATCTCTTTGAACTCCGACTTAAAGAGGGGCAGCCGTTAACACCTAATTTTTAGCCGACGCTGGCGTCATTAAAAACAAATAATTGAAATTATGGTTTCCGATCACGACGAAACCCGTTTCTTCAATAAAAAGTGTCATTTTTAATTCTATTTGTTGGCCTAGCTTCTATAAATAATTTTCTATTTATTTCATGCAAAAACCCAAAAAGTCAAATGATTGACTTTTTGCGTTGACTTTTTTGTCAACCCTTTGACCAAAGTCAACCCTATGTCAAATTGGGGCTTTTCAAATAAAAAGCTTCCTTTCAAGTTTAATTTCACATTAGAAGTGGAAATTTCATAAAAATTCAAAGATTTGATCATAAAATCAAGCTTCTAGTGAAAAGTCAACTAGGGTTTGACTTTTGGTGAAACCTTTGATAAAAAAAATCGAAAAATACAAAAGTCCAAAAATCATCTTATTTTAGATTCAATTTATTTTTGGCATTTGAAATTTTACAAAAATCGATTTAGAATCAACTTTTTCCCAATTTGCGGAATTTGGTTCAAATCGACCAAAAATGAAATTACTTCATTTCTAGTAATTTTTTAGGTTAGTTTTCTTCATGACATTTGATCTAGAGGTCATCTTATATTCAATTTTGGAACAAATTTTGTAATTCCAAACCAAACACAAAAATCCCCAATTTTTGCCAAATCAAAATGATTTGAATCAATTCTTCATAATTTGTGCAATTGAGGCACAAATGAGCCTAGTTTCTTATATCAAATCCAAATTCAAAATAATTTTGGAAGATTCACATGAATTTGAGTCAATTTGATCAATTTAGTGATCTAATGATTAAGAAGTCTAAGAGTAATTGATCTAATTAGTGCAATTCAACTTGATCCACTCTAGACTAATATTCATTTCAATGAATTGAGACTCAATTTGGCTAATTGGACTTCAATTAAATTTTGTTAGTCTAGCTTGGCCATGCAATTACCCAAATTCAAGAACAATTGAACTAAATAAGTTAAATTTGATCAATTTGTGCATGAATTTCAAATCGGTTCAATCCAATTTGATCGAATTCAATATTAATGGGGAAAATTAATCATGATAGAGATCAAATTGTACAAAATTGGAAAAAATGGAACCAAGTATTGAACCGGTTCAACCCGGTTTGATTCGGGAATTGAATCGGGTTCGATCGGACTTTGATTCAAATTGAAAAATCGAGACAAACCAGCTCAATTTTTTGATTCAAATAGATGGTCCGATTTGACTAGCCATTTTCCAGTTGAAAATAAGGCGATGGCGACATCCATTTTGAGCTAGCCAAATTGAAAACATCCTTTTGAGCCCAAAAATGACAAAAATACCCTTACTTGAAAATTACTAAAATGCCCTTCTTTAAGGATTAAGCAAATTAATTAGGGGATAAGCAAATCAATCATGGCCATTCATTTAGAATTGATGATGTCCATCCATGATGCCATGTCACCAATCTTTAACCCTTAAAGAATATTCTTAATCATTAAAGATACATTTTGGCCCATTGGATTAATTTAAAGGCTAAGATTCAAAGTTGAGGAGAGTATATAGTTTTTTTTCCGTCCAAAATTGGGGGGACTCTAATTTTCAAATCTGAATTCTCTCTCTCTCTCTCTCTCTCTCTCTCTCTCTCTCTCTCTCTCTCTCTCTCCCCTGGCCATCTCGCCTCTTCGCCGGCCATTTTCCGGCGAACCATTGCCTCACCGTTGTCCCCCACGGTGAGACAAAGCCAGTCGCAAGATCAGCCAAGCTTGCTGGTGGCCGGAGCTCCTCATTCCGGCGAGATTTCCTCCACGGCAGCATCACTGGCTTGGTTGCCGGTGATTCAATCAGCCGGTTCAAGCGGTTGAACCGGCTGATCGGCATTCCCTCCGGCGATCCTGAACCTGCAGCAGCATTCCTTGGCGTCTTCATGTCGCTATGGTGGCCGGCTCCTCGTTGAACAGCCACCGGATCGCGTCTTTTGACTTAATTCTCCGTTATTAGTTCATTAGTGCGAAATCGAATCGATTCTCACTATAGTTTGTGCAATCTATTCTCATAGGTTTGTTGACCTTTCCAAGACTTCTCCATGCTGCTCTTGATCTGAATACGGAGATCGGATCGCTTGATTGCATGTCGGAGCATCGTTAAACAAGGCAAGTATACTTGGATGTTGTTCTGCAAATTCGTGTACAGAGAAACCTGCATGTTTGAGATGCTGATTTGAACTCGTTAATGTCGAAATCTTGCAAAGTGATGAACTAGAGAATCGTAAAACACGTCCCAAGCTTCGATTTGATATATCACATGCCTCAATCGGACTTAGTTTACTATGTCAAAACTCTTTCGAAAGTTTAGGATCATAATCTGGACTGTGATGTTCAAGTCTGTTCTGATGATTTCCTGATTGACGTTGTGCTGTTCTATGATTTTTCTGATTTTCTACGATAGTTTTTTGAAAAAACTTTCTTCACAAAAGTCATAAAGCACATCTTAATATGTTAATAATAAAATTTTCATAAAATTCCAATCATATTAGCATTGTACGATCTGCAACGTCATGTATGCATAAATCATGTAGACTAGATTCTAGCTGACCTAGTTTCTTCGATTGACATAAATTCGTGTGTTCAAAATATGAAAAAGTTTTCTTTACGAAAGTTCACACTGAGATCGAGATATTTCCAGTGATACTAATTTAATCAAAATCGAAATTCATTTGAATTTTCAAAAGGAATTTTTATAATCTAATCAGTATCTGTGTTCGGATCTGATTTTTATTCCTTTTGAATCCGAAAGATGTTTTTCTGAATTTGATAAAGTTGGAGTCCTCTTTTGCAAAAAATCAAATTACAAGTTGTTCATTGGGGTCTCATTATGTTGACTGAAAATTTTGAGGGCCTAATAGCAATTTTTCGAGGGTCAATTTGCTTAAAATTTCATATAAGGCCTTCATAGGTTAAAATTTGATTTGTAGTTGAGTCCTTTGTGAAAACCGAATTTTATAAAAATTTGGAGGACATTTTAGCAAAAACTCAAAACATGAAAGTTGTTGTACATGGATAATCCTAACTGCCTAAAAAGTTTCACGCGGTTTTGATAAGTTTTATTATTTTTCCTGCCATTATTTTGAAATCCTTAACAGAACCGGGTCCAGCCTATCACCGAGGGTGAATTTGTCATTTTCGGAAAATCGGTGAGGATTTAGAAAAAATGGTCTTCTTAACTTTTGATCCTCATGTCATAAGCTTTCTAATGACACTCGAATCACTTCATTTGGACATCATTAAGGTAGTTAATCACATCTGAACAGAAGCAATCCGAATTAGATAATAACTGAAAAAAGTGGTCTCCTTATGAAGCCCACTTCTCATTGCTTGATTGGCTTCGAAATAAGGCTCATGGGCCTGCATGCATGCTTATTTCATTGCTATGCATGTGTTTGTTAGATGAATGTTAGGCCCGGTGCATGTTCGGTGGGTAGCCCATTATGATCATTTAGGACACGACTTTAGGGGTTAATTGATATAAGTTGCCGTTTTGTGAATGCAAATGGTAGCCCATTATCGTTAACTATCATTAAATAATGTTAGATGATTAGATGGGTGGTGAATCGAAATGCATGAAAAACAAAGGCCGATCCCAAGGCCCGTGCATGATTAGTGAATTGTTTGCACCATTGTTTTTCTTTGGTTATTCTTTTGGATATCATTTGTTGTGAATGTAAACGCCAACACCCGAGAGACGGTCCATGGGAGGATAATCCAAAATTGTAAAAGACCAAGGTGATTGACCGATGTCCAATCCGGTCTCAATTTGTATTCATTTAATGATGGCGATAAACCGATGTCCGATCCGGTTTTAATTTGTATTCAATTCATTCATCCCCGATCATGTCTCGGGTTTTCAATTTGTGTTGTAATAAACACCTGATGAGTTGCGGGTTTTTACTTTCTCGCACTTAGAATTAGCTTGTCTTTTCAATACTTTGAGTGTTTACTTTACGAAATGTCTTTCAATACAATTGATTGTTTCTTTCTTTTTCTAGACTAAAGATAGGATTAGTTTAGAATCTTAAATGAAAATACAAAAATAAGATGCATGATCACCTAGTGGACTAAGACTTTAACATGAAAATGGAAAAGAACAAATGCATGACAACTTAGATAACAACCATGATAAGTTTAGCGGTACCGAAAGGGCGTTAATATAAATATTAACGTAAGCTAGTCCCCGAACTCATGATCTCTGGTTTTCGTAGAAACCAAAACGAAATTCCCATGTTTTGATTGGGTATTCTAGCCGACCATGGACCTAGGCTAGTGGCGACTCCTAAAAAAAGATAAAATCAATCCGCTGTCACGCGAGATATGGATTTAGGAAAATCCACGTTCATGATCAATGGACCATATGGATAGCCAAAAGATTTATGCTTCAATAAAATCATTTTTCATGATATGCCATATAAACCATTTCATGAACACTTATCTCTAAACCCGCCTTATCAAGTTCGCCTCGGGCCCGATCATTCTCACTTGCCACAACTTTACGTTCCTGCGCGACCAGCGTAGCCCCGCCTCGAGCCCCGATCACATTCTCACTTGCCACATCACATATTTCCTATCATGACCAGCATAGCCTTGGCTCGAGCCCGATCACATTCTCCTTGCCCACATCACCGCGTTCACAGCGCTGACCCAGCGTAAGCGCCTCGGGGAACTGATCATTTCTCACTTGCCCGTCCGTTCCTTATAAACCCGGCGTCAGCCGCCTGGGCCGATCACATTCTCCTTGCCACATCTGCGTTCCCTGCCGAGACCCGGCGTAGCTTCCTCGAGACCCGATCATTCTCACTTGCCCATCACACGTTCCTATCACGACCGCCCTTCGCGCGCCTCAGGCCCGATCACATTCTCACTTTCCATCACGTTCCTATCGCGACCAGCAAAGCCGTAAGCCTCGAGCCCAATGCATTTCTCACTTGCCACATCCTGCGCTCCTATAACGACCAGCGTAAGCCACGCCTCAAGTTTCCTATCGCGACCGGCGGCTGCGCCTCGAGGCCCGATCACATTCTCACTTGCCCATCACCGTTCTATCGCGACCCGCATAAGCCGCCTCACTTGCCCATTGCGTTCCTATCGCGACCCAGCGTAAAGCACGCGCCTCGGGCCCGATCACGTTCTCGCTTGCCCATCACACATTCCTATCGCGACCCGCGTAAACGCCGTGAGCCGATCACATTCTCTTGCCACATCACACATTCCTATTGCGACACTGTGTAAACACGCCTCAGGCCCGATCACATTTTCACTTTCTACATCACACATTCCACTTTCAATCTCTTTCCCGACCCGCATAAACACGCCTCGGGCCCCACATTCGTATCGACCGCATAAACACGTCTTAGGCGGTTCAATTCCCGTGTAAACCGCCTCAGGGATTTAGTGATCACATGAACATGCCAACACGCCGTGTTTTATCATGTACCCGCATAAACAAGGCTCAAGGCTTTTTAGTGATCACACGCACATCACACGCCTCAAATCTCACACATTCATATACCCGAACATTAATTAAATACATCTAAGTGCACCTAATTCAACCATTTCAATTCAGCCCCTAAAACATACAAGCACATATTCAAGCATCAATTCCAGTCATGAGGATAGCAACTATTCAACCTCGACACCCCCACCATTCCGCTCATAAAAATGAACATCCATAGAATCAGGGTAAATCTGGGCAGTTTACACAGTGACCGAAATCCCATCAAAATAAATAGTAAACGAACTTCAAAAATTCTAAATTTTGGATATATCATAATGAACATCTTGATAAACATTTCTTATGAAGAACACGAGATCCAGTTCAATCTGAAACCATGCCTTTTCATCCTTCGAAATTAGACCAAAATCAGTTCGCTCTAACATACTGTTTTGTCCTCCAAATCTATTTCTTTCAACACACAAATCATCTTAAAAAGTTTTGAAATTTTTATATGTCATAGAAAAGAAAGTCGCCAACAACTTTTGTGAAGGAAGTTTGTTTAAAATAGATCTGGAAAATTTTATAAAAATTCGGAAAGACAAGAAGGTCGGGATGAATAGTGTTCGGGCAGTTTTAAGGCGATCTGAAAATGGGTTTTCGTGCAACCCAAATGGCCTCCAAAAATTCCAAATTTAAAATTTTTTATACTTCAAGATGTTGGGAGCAACTTTCATGAAGAAAACTTTCTCAAATTCAATCCACAAAATTCTCCACAAAAATAGCACATCGGATGGGTACAGTAGCCACGAATTCGAGTTTTGAACTAAACAACCAAGATTCAAGTTCTAGCTCACACCCATGGGTCTCCAACCCACAAAACTCATTCCCAAATGTTTAATCCAACATGCAACAGTCACTAACAACCATGACTAGCCACCAATAACCACGATCAACACCTTAATCAACCTCTAAACTACCTTAAACCACGTCTAAACGAGTCTATTAATACGATATCCTAAATAGGGTTTAGATTGTAACTTACTTGAAATTTCCAAGCAAGCACAACCTATCCAAGGGTGACAAGGCAGCTAGAAATGGGCGGCTCACGGGCGGTTCGGCTAAACAATGATGTGATCGGCAATGGCGGCGGCTTGCTTGGCTGGCTAGTCACGGCCAAGGGAGGGAGAGAGATCGCCGAGAGGCGAGAGAGAGTGAGCCGTGAGAGAGAGAGGGAGAAATGAGAGGGAGAGAGAGAGAAAATGGTTTATATACTCCAATAATTGTCCCCTTTTGGCAAAATGACCATCTTGCCCCTCTCTACTTTTCAATCGACGGCCACGATCTGTTCTTATCTTGAGATCAATGGCGAGATCAAATCTTTTCAAAAATATCCAAGGGTAAAATGGAAATTTCTCAAAAGTCAAAGGGCAAAATTATCCAAAAATTGTCATTTCTAAAGTGAGGGTAAAATTACTAAAATGCCCTTCCTCATTTATACTTGGCCTTAACAAAGTCTCAATGGTAAAATGGTCATTTTCATTTCTCGTCGAAATTCGATTTTTCTGAAGGATTTGGACAATTCTAAGGCTGATCATGCTAATAAAAACGTTATCCAAATGTTCTATCGTGACTTTCTAAATTTCCGATACCCAACTTGATCTCTAATTAATGACTAAAATTTAAATGATGTAACTTGAGCGTATCTCGGACTAACGGGTGGTTTTGGGGAAATCGCACTTTTGACCCGTGGCCAATACTAAATCAATCCACATTCAAGTTCACTTGGGTCGTGATGACCTCGGTTGTCACTTAATTACGAGGATCGATCGCTAGTTTTGACGGGTGCGATCGTTTGGTATAGGTTTAGGGTCATTCGTCAGTTCATCTCGTGGTTAAGCGGAATCACCCGCGATCCACTAATATGACATTGACGAATTGATCCTTAATTATCCTTGGATCGGCCTACATTGGCTTAAAATGTCGCCGACAATTCTATGGTCGAAAGTAAATTCACGATTGAGTTTCTTTGGTCTCGCGAATTTAAATCCCTAATTAGCCTTTCCCTAACGGTTAGTATCCAAGAATGATCAATTCCGGGCGAAATCTAACTACAAATACGTTCATAAAATCCTCCATTTCATAAATTCCAAGTGGGTCGGGGTTTTGAGAATATCACAACTTTTCCTCCTTATAAAAATTTTATCCTCGAAATTTACAATTCAATTTACTACTCAAATAAGTGGGGGTATTGACATTGCATTAGCTCTTCACTTTCCTAAGTAAAACCTTTTGTCCAGTTGATGTTCTCAAATAACCTTGACCGGTGGGATTGTCTTACTCCTCAAGACTTGTTCCTTCCTATCCTCGATCAAGATTTGATCTTTCCACGTATGACACTTTGTCATCTACTTCTATCTCTTCAAATCAGCACATGTGCTGGATCCGTTTATACTTCCTCAACATCAATACATGAAATATATTATGCATATGAGATAAGTTTGGCGGTAAGGCAAGTTTATATGCTAAATCTCAATCCTTTCTAACGCCTCAAAAAGGTCCTACAAATCATGGACTTAATTTCCTTTTCTTACCGAATCAGGACAACCCTTTCATTGGCGATACCTTAAGGAATACATAATCCCTTACTTGAAATTCTAAGGATCTTCGCTTTCTATTTTCATAACTTTTTGTGACTTTTTGCGCTGTTTTCAACCTTTCACGAATGATCTTAACCATCTTAATTTCCTTAATGTATACGCTACTACTACTCGACCATGTCGCATAAGCACACATCCTAATCCTATCAATGACACATCACTATAAATCTTATACCTTCCGAGTCTTAATGGAATAGTCAATACTAGCATATTTGTCATTATATTCAAACTTCGTTTCTTTCTTTAGCAAACATGTCAACAATGTTGCTATAGCTAAAATTCCTTCCACAATAAGTCTATAATACCTTGCCAAACCTAAGAAGCTTGAGCTTGGTTATAAATCATTGGTCTTGCCAATTTATCACGGCTTCAATCTTTACCGAATCTACCGAAATTCCATTCCCCGAGGTCACATGTCCAAGAAATGCCACTTGATCGAGCTTTAACTCGTGACTTACTAAACTTAGCATACAAATGCGTTTTCTCTCTAAGTCCGCAAAACTTTACTCAGATTAAACTCATGCTCTTCCGAGTTCTTCGAGTACACCAATATATCGTCTATGAAAACTATCACAAATTGATCCAAGAACTCCTTAAATACTCGATTCATTAAGTCCATAAAGGCAGCGAGGGCATTTGTCAACCCGAATGGCATTATGTAAATTCATAGTCTATATCTAAGTCCTTAATGCCATCTTGGTATATTCTCTTTCCTAATCCTCAATTGATGCTATTCCATTCTCATGGTAACTAATCAAACAAATCATCAATCCTTGGCAGGGGTATTTATTCTTAATCATCACTTGATGTAAGCATCGATAATCAATAAATAACCTTAATGATTCATCCTTCTTCCTCACAAATAAAACCGGCGCTTCCCATGGAGACGACTTGGACCGAATAAATCCTTTGTCCAATAACCCTTGCATTTGCACCTTTAACTCTTTTAATTCGACAAGCGATATTCTATAAGGTGCCTTGAGATTGGCTCGGTCCCGGGGACCAATTCGATTACAAACTCCACTTCTCTTTACGGTGGCAATCCCGGCAATTCCCCGAGAAAAACATCGAGATAATCGCACACCACGGCTATGTCCTATAGCCTCGACTCCTCAGCTGTCAAATCAACTACAACCACTAGAAATCCTTGACACCCTTCGTTTAACAACTTAGTCACTTCTAACGATAAAACTCAAGGGATCGAGGTTCCCCATCGATTTCCATAAATTCAATTTCGGATGTCCAATCGGATTAAATTGGATCATTACGCTACTACAATCCATTACGACCCCCCGATTAGTGAACCGATCCATACCCACTATCACATCAAAATCATACATGGCTAAAACCGCTAAATCTATCTTTTCCTCCATATCTCCAATCACAATCTTGCAATCCGGGCACCCTAACGAAATTAGCACCTTATCATTCAATGAGGTGGTCACACATAATACAATGTCAAGCAATTATGGTTCCATACCAGTCAATTTAACAAATTGCTCAAATACAAACGAATATGATGCCTCCGGATCGAATAAAACATATGTAGCATGATCACGAGAGAAAAATCGTACCTGTGACTACGCCTAGTACATTCTTAACTTCCCTTCTAGCCATCGCATACACTCGTCCTTGAGCGGTGGTTTGTTCTGATTCGTTGGTAAGGAATTCCAACTTGAATTCCAATTCGAGGCGGTTATGTAACACGAGGCGACCTTTGTCTATTATTGGGACAGTTCCTCATTTGGTGGCCCACTCCACCACATCTATAGCATATAATACCCCTGTTTGGACAAGGTCGGTCCCATGTGTCCCACCACACAACCGACGACTACACCCACGATAACGGTTCGGCTTTCCGATGTTTCTCTTAACGGGAGGAATAAAACGCTGATTCCCCGACATCGATCTCTTCTCAAGATTACGATTGTCCCTACCTTAGGCAAATCTTGACCCAAACTGGCAGCCCTATCCACCAAATCATGCTTAATCACTTGAGCTCGATCGGAGATCTCATTATAGTCCCTCAAATTCAATGAAATCATTTAGCTACGAAGGTTCGGTTTCAAGCCATCTCGGAACCTCCGAGCTCTATCAAAGTGTCTTCCACCATCTTTGGGGTAAACTTAGATAATCAAGTGAATTCAGCCTCATCTTGATCTCTTGTCCTCTCCTGCCCTTAATGAAGCCTCCTCATAAACTAAGCTAATTTCTATTCTCGAGCACTCTCAAAAAATATTTACCATTAAAGATTTCCATAAATATCGCCCAAGTGCAGGCGGTACCAACCGAGGAACACCCCTTCCTCTGGTGGCTTTCCACTAGTCACTCGCATTTTCCTGAAGTTGGTACACCGCCAAGGTCACTTTTTTCTTCCTCGGTGCATCCTAATACTTCAAAGGCTTTTTTCAACTCCTCTACCCAAAGCAATGCAACCTCAAGTTCGCCTCTACTATCAAACTTGGGGCTTTAATTTTGAAACTACTCGACTAGTTAGTGCATCCGCCTATTCATATTTACTTGCCCCTACCCTTGGTTCCCATTATTATTATTGGCAATAGCGGCCTCGGCAGCTTGGGCAATAATGTCAGCCTCGTTCACGAGTCCCGCCATCCTATCAAATTACCAATCTCTTCCAAGGTCCTCATGAATGCATCCATTCTTGAATCTCCACAGAGGTCGGGTTCGTGAACCTGGATGAGCCTCCGCTTCCTCTACCTCGCGAACTCATCCTCACGATTTCTATCACTCGCCTACCTGCTATAATTCCATACAAGAATTAGAGACCTAGGCCAACTATACCAGTCTAGTCCTAGGTAGTGAATTACAACAATAATTCACTTAGCAGGCAATCAACCATCACAACACAAGATCACAATCAATAAGTTTAGGTGTACTTACCTCGGGTCCGGGCGCACCTACACTTCAACCATTAGAACACTCAATTCACTTCAGCAATCATAACAAACAGTCTGAAGGCATGCATAGCTCATTCCACCCTATGACTCACTAAAGTCTCCCAAGATGGCTATCCTAGGGTCTCGCTCCTCATCCTCCGGACTTCAATCAATTTAGATCGAGCTGTCTTTGCTCGATACCAATTCAACTGGGATGTCACACCCCGAACCCTATCGAGCTCACGACATCCCTCTTTGGTCGAATTAATGTCGACGACCAGCTAAACGATGCCGACCTCAAGCGATCACATCAAAGTTTGCACATGGCGGAAACAAGAACATAAACCGACAATAAAATCATGAGGTAATAGGGAGAGATAATTCGCTAAACCACCAAACATAACATTACACCTCAACATATATACAATATCCATTCTCGTCCATTACACAACCATTAGTCACCTCAAGCACTTGCCAAAATTTCATCAACTTATAATACACATAAAAATTGGCTTCCACGGATCACGTCAACAACTCCAAAAGGTTAGTAGTGCGGGTATATTCTATTTCCAAAAATGGGACACTTCAAAAGGCTTGGCTACCCCTAGTCTAGCCCCTCGCCTTGTAGAAGACATCCATTTCGATTTGGTCTCCCCAAAATCCGAATATGAATCCTCCTCGAGCACGTGCTCCTCTCGACGACTCAAAATTTGCCTCAATCTTGATCGGATTATCTATAGGGTATTCTACTACTGCATGGTCGGTGTGCATTGGAATACCAAAATGCTGTAGTAATGGCGGTAGATTCATGGCTCAAGGTGGGGTTCGAAATAATTTGGTTACACAACCATGAGACAACTTTCAATAAGTTGATAGCCTAGATCCCACTTAAGCTACCACGTATATCCTAATAGGTCCAAGCACCCAATCATTCAATACATACATATCACACATGCAAGTGTACTTACCTGGGCTCAACCTGCACATTAGTCTCAAATACACAATTTCAAACCATATGCACATTCCAAGCTATTCTCATGCCCACAAGCACATATCGTACACACAACAATTCGAACCCCACATTTCACACTTATTCATGCACTAACACACCATTTTCATTTTTCATCTCTTTCCTCAGCCCACATGAAAACGATTTGTTACGTTCCTATCGCGACCCGCGTAAACCGCCTCGGGCCCGATCTCACTTTCCACTTACCATATCATACAATCCTATCATGACTGCGTAAACACGCCTCGGGCCCGATCACATTCTCACTTGCGACATCACACATTCCTATCGCGACCCGCGTAACCCGCCTCGAGGCCTGATCACATTCTCAATTGCCCATCACGCATTTCACTTTCAATCTCTTTCCACGGCCCGGCGTAAACACACCTTAGGCTCCACATTCAGTTTTCGACTCGCGTAAACACGCCTCGGCCAGTTCAATTTCCGCGTAAACACGCCTTAGGGATTTAGCGATCACACGAACATGCCAACACGCCATATTTTATCTGTACCCCGTATAAACACACCTCGGGGCTTTTAGTGATCGCACGCACATCACACGACTCAAATCTCACACGTTCACATACTCGAATATTAATTAAATGCACCCAAATGCACCCAATTCAACCATTTCAATTCAACCCCTAGAACATACAAACACATATTAAAGCATCAATTCTAGTCACGAGGGTAGCAACTGTTCAACCTCAATACCCCCCACCATTCCGCTCATAAAAATGAACATCCATAGAATCAGGGTAAATCTGGGCAGTTTACACAGTGATCAAAATCCCATCAAAATAAATAGTAAACGAACTCCAAAATTCTAAATTTTGGATATATCATAAAAAAAATCTTGATAAACATTTCTTATGAAGAACACAAAACCCGGTTCAATCTACAACCATGCCTTTTTGTTCCTCGAAATCAGTCCAAAATCAGTTCGCTCTAACAAATTGTTTTGTCCTCAAAATATATTTCTTTCAACACCCAAATCACCTTGAAAAGCTTTGAAATTTTTATATGTCATAGAAAAGAAAGTCACCAACAACTTTTGTGAAGGAAGTTTATTGAAAATAGATCTGGAAAATTTTATAAAAATTCGGAAAGACAAGAAGTCGGGATGAATAGTGTTCGGGCAGTTTTAAGGCGGTCTAAAAATGGGGTTTTCGTACAACACAAATGGCCTCAAAAATTCCAAATTTAAAATTTTTTATACTTCAAGATGATGGGAGCAACTTTCATGGAGAAAACTTCCTCAAATTCGATCCACAAAATTCTCCACAAAAATAACAAATCGGATGGGTACAATAGTCACGAATCCGAGTTTTGAACTAAACAACCAAGATTCAAGTTCTAGCTCACACCCATGGATCTCCAACCCACAAAACTCATTCCCAGATGTCTAATCGAACATGCAACAGCCACTAACAGCCATGATCAGCCACCAACAACCACGATCAGCACCCTAATCAACCCTTAAACTACCCTAAACCATATCTAAACGAGTCCATTAATACCCAATATCCTAAATAGAGTTTAGATTGTAACTTACTTGAAATTTCCAAGCAAGCACAACCTATCCAAGGCGACAAGGCGGCTGGAATGCGGCGGCTACGATAGTCCGGTTGAGCAAATGACGATCGGCAGCGGCGGTGGCTTGCTTGGCCGGCTAGTCACGTCCAGGGAGGGAGGAGAGAGAGAAAGAGTGAGCCATGAGAGAGAGAGGGAGAAATGAGAGGGAGAAAAGAGAAAATGGTTTATATACTTCAATAATTATCCCCTTTTTGCAAAATGACCATATTGCCCCTCTCTCTACCTTTCAATTGTGACCACAATTCGTTTTATTTTGAGATTAACGGCCAAGATCGAATCTTTTTCAAAAATATCTAAGGATAAAATAGGAATTTCTCAAAAAGTCCAACGGCAAAATTGTCCAAAAATTGTCATTTCTAAAGTGAAGGTAAAATTCCCAAAATGCCCTTCCCCATTTACACTTGGCCTTAACAAAGTCTCAAGGGTAAAATGGTCATTTTCATTTCTGAAATTCGATTTTTCTAAAGGATTTGGACAATTCTAAGGCTGATCATGCTACTAAAAACGTCGTCTAAATGTTCTGTCTTGACTTTTTAAATTTCCAATACCCTACTTGGTCTCTAATTAATGACTAAATTTTAAATAACGTAACTTAAGCGTATCTTATACTAATGGGTGGCTTTTGAGGGAAATTCGCACTTTTGACTGTGGTCGATCTTGAATCAAGCCACATTCAAGTTTACTCGAGTTATGACGAATTCGGGTTGTCACTTAATTGTGAGGATCAATCTAGTTCCAACGGGTGTGATCGTTTGGTATAGGTTTTGGGTCATTCATTAGTTCATTTCATGGCCAAGTGGAATCACCCACGATCCACTAATATGACAACGGTGAATTGATCCTTAACTATCCTTGGATTAGCCTATATTGGCTCAAAATGTCACCTCAACAATTCTATGGTGAAAGTCAATTCATGATCGAGTTTCTTTGGTCTCATGAATTTAAATCCCCAATTAGCCTTTCCCTAAGAGTTAATATCCGGGAATGATCGTTCGAGCGAAATCTAACTACAAGTATGTTCATAAAATCCTCCATTTCATAAGATTCAAGTGGGTCGATTTCATAATGTCACAAAAATTCATTGCAAATTTGCCACGCATAACTTTCTGTCTCAAAATTCATTAGAAATTTGCGACGAAAAATTTTAAATCACAAATTTTCGATGAGATGTGACGAAAAAATTTTTGGTCATAAAATTACGGAAATTTATGATGAAAAAATTTTCATCCCAAATTTCCTACGAATTTTGCGACAAAAATTGTTCGTCGCTAATTTCCGACGAATTTTGCTACCAAAATTTTTCGTCGCTAATTTCAAAACGAATTTAGTTTTCGCAGCAAAAAGTCGTCACTAATTTCCGACTAAAAATTTTTCATCGCAAATTTTCGTGGTAAAATCCTGATTTTTTTTGTAGTGTGATAATAATCAAATAATAAGAAATATATAATGAACTTAGTTGCAACTTTTAAAATAGTGAATATTATTCTTTGGCCAAAGAAAAAGATAATGTGGATATTGATCTAAAATAAAAACAACTTAACAACTCAAAAAAGCAGAATGATCTTGTACACTTTGAACTTCTGATTATTGTAGGATTTTATTGCAATAAAGTAAGAGTTATTTATTGTCGTCGAATTTTAGTTCGTTTCTATATTTTAGACATATAATGCCTAATTTTTTCTTCTAATCTTGTTCAGATGGATGGAGTTCATATTGATGAAAATAATGGTGGTTATGAAGATGAGATGAACAATGCAACCGAAGATGCTAGTGATAAAAGCGTCACGATACCAGAGAACTTGAAATCCGCACCTTGCAGAGGTATGAAGTTCAACTCTTATGATGGTGTCAATGGGGGTCGGGTCGGGTCGGGCTTTCTTGATACCTGACCCAACTCGAAACCTACATGGTCATACTTGACCCGCCCAGACCCGCCCAAGACCCTATTCATTGTACACCCCAAGGCCCGGGTCGGGTCAGGCCGGGCCGGGCCCGGCTTCGGGTTTTTTTTTTTTTTTGCGCAGATAGTAACGTCAAAAGGCAGAAGACAATTATCATAAAGAAAAATTTCTACATAGAGTAATCACCATCACGGAGAGTATTTACTATCAAAGGTCAATTGCGGTCTCAAACGAAGTTGAGGAAATGGACTCTTTCAATGTAATCTAGGATACCATTGCGATAACATTGCAACTGCTGACGACCAGCAAAGGGAATATAATCTAGGATACCAAACTCATCGTACGATACAAAAAAAAGATTGCAATATGTCTCTCCTATACTAGAAAGAGAGATCAGAAAAGACATGCCAGTATGAAAATTGTCAAAGCTCTTTCATGTGATTTAACAAAAGAATCAATTTCACTGTCGCTTCTCTCCCCAAAGGTCTTGAAAAGCTCATCAAAACACAGTGATTCAAAACTGAGGCACGAATTATCAACTAAAGCAAACTCATCAGAGACTTTCTTTAGAGAATATGAAATAATTGGCTTCAAAAGACACATTACTGAATCTAACAAAAGCACATCACAGTACGAGGCTCTGCAAAGAGAAACCACCATATACACACCATAGCTTCCATATGCTCACTCCTAATTGCTCAATACCTATCTCATCATCTTCTCTCTTAAACTTTATCTCCCATGGACAGATCATCGAAGAAAATGGATAATAAATATGTCAACTCAGTTAAATCTGAGACAAGGAAAAGATGGTCCTTCACATATTGCTTTGCATTGCGTGATACTACCATCCAACCAAGGAATCGGACAAGAGGAGAAGCAGAAATTGAAAACGTCGATATTTTTGCATCCACGCAGAAGGTGGGAGCAAATATTTACAGTTGGTATTATTGATGCTAATTTTGAGCTCTGAACCTTCAGTACCAGCACTTGTGGCAACTACCAATTTCTTAAGCAATATCCAGCGCCGTTGAAGCTCGTACACTCTTTCAGCATCCAAATGTAGATTACCTTCCTTTAACTAAAAATAGAAGGAGGTCAGCATACTATTGAAGTACTCAGCAGAACCTAAGATGATATTAATCACAAGACCGGGGTCACAACAGAGCTTGGTGGATGAGTGTAACGAGAACAGAAGGCCTTCCATTAAACTCTTTCAAATTGCTTCACTCGATCTTTTATTTCTTGCACTGATAGTGGAGGTTTATCCGCATTTACTGCTGAAATTTCGAAACATGGCTATGTAGTAAAAATAGGTCCCAAGTCATTTAGAGTCTTAAGTAAAACTAACAAGTTACCTAAAATGGCAATCTCCAACTTCATCAATCATCTAGAGAAATTGATATCGAGTTTGGCTCCATGGTTGTAGTTAACAACTCTGCATTAAATTCATGATGAAAATGAGAATTAACGTATCCATTGAAACATAGAAGGGTATTAATATTCTACAACTATATTTTTTCACTTGACTCAAAGATTTCGAGTTCTTCTAAGTCCTCTTCAATCGAACATGAAAGTGGCGCAGATCGTAACCAATCTTGAGCACATATAAGAGCCTCCACCATGTTTGGGGTTAAAGAGCTACGAAACACATCAAGCACATGGCCTCCTGTACTAAATGCAGCCCGATGATGCTACAGTTGAGGCGGGCACGGCCAAAATATCTCGAGCAATGGAAGAAAGGATAGGATATCTTGAAGAATTTATTTTCCACCAACTTAAGATGTCAAACTCAACGCTATAACATTCACATTCTTCCTCCAAATACTTGTCCAATTCAGATTTTTCTTCCAAATATTGTTGTCCGGTTTCGCTAAGATACATTGCAGTCATAATATCAACACCAATCACGGAGACTTTGACACATTAATCATCCTTGTGCTCTTTAGCCTCAAGTTGCTTTGGGGGCATACACCAGTGCGGTATTGCTTAAACAAAGACGTCAGAGATGCTATTACTTTATCTTGTAAAGTTTCCGCCTGCTTGCTTTCATAAACACGATTAATCATCCACTTCACATATTCCAACTTATGCTTTGGGTCAAGTATGCAAGCAATGAATAAAGTAAGATTGATGTTGTTCACATTGCCAAAATACTTATTGAATTTGATCTTCATTCTCTTAGCCATTTCCAGTAAAGTCGAGTCCTCATTTTCACAATATCTATCAATCATGATATAAATCCCATACACATCCTTCGCCATATCATTACTAGTGACATAAGAAAAACCCGAAACTTTTAAAGTGGTATCAAAGAACAACTTCAAAAAGGAAGAAAGTGACATACTCCCAATCATCACTAGTGGGCAATCCTTTCACCTTGGAAAGCTCCTCAACAAATTTTCCATCTTGAAATTCCAATGAGCTAAAAGCTGTTTGAAACTTCAAAGCTGCTTCCAACATTATATATGTTGAGTTCCAACGAGTCTCAACATCCAAACATACAAGACTCTTGGACTCAATTTTCTCTAGCTCAATACAACCTTTAAACCGTCTCAACCTTGCAGGAGAAGATCTCACATAACGCATACGGCTGAACGTATTCTAACAATCGAATCATTTATATCTTTTAACCCCTCTCTCACAATCAAACTCAATATGTGAGCACAACACCTCATGTGAAGCAACTCAGCTCTCAATACCAGAGAATTCCGAGAGTTAAATCTTTTCTTCAAATATTGAATTCCCAAGTCATTTGAGCTAGCATTATCTACGGTGATAGAAAAAATGCTTTGAATCCCCAATCAATCAAGCATTTTTCAACCGCTTTTCCTATTATCTCGGCAGAATGACCCGGGATTTGACAAAAATTTAATATTTTCTTATGCAGCTTCCAATCGGCATCAACAAAATGAGCAGTGAGACACATATAGCTCAAATTTTGATAAGAAGTCCATGTGTCTGTTGTAAGACACACTCTTGGAGATGTCTCCAAGAAATATTTCTTCAACTTACTTCTTTCATCCGTGTATAAATCATAACATTTGCGCCTCAAAGTGTTGCGCGATGGGATTAAGAAATTTGGCTGGATTTTGTTTACAAATCGCCGAAATCCCTCATGCTCTACCAACTTGAAAGGCAATTCATCAAGAATAAACATGATTGCCAATTCTTTTCCACTATCATCTTGGTCAAATTTCCAAGGACCCGAGTCACTTTTTTGCCTTTTCTCGACATTTGCATATGGGAATTCCTTACATCTAGCTAAATGACAATGCATCGAACTGGTCCCTTGACCACTAGCACAACCAATACAAGCCCCACAGTATATACATTCAGCCTTTTCTTCATCAGGAATATGTTTAAAGTATTCCCATACCGAAGATCTTGTCTTCCTTTGTGTCACACTAGAAGCACTTGTCTCAAACATTTAGCAATCTTTTTATCTATGACACTTAGAACCTGGAAAGTATCACTATAATCAGAAATCAATCAAACGAGCACCATAAAGCCGTAAAAGAAAGTAAGAGAAAGAAGTAAATCTAATAATTTCATTATATGGAAGACATTCTCTTCAAGCTGATGATTCTGCAATCCGCAAGAGATAAGGTAAAATCAAGACCAAACACTGCTCCATAACTTCCCCAAACAGTAAACTTCTTGAACCCAGTGGCATGCATGATGTATATAGTAACAATGGCGATCGCATCACCTCACGTTATATTGATGGCTAGTGGACACAAAGAAAGAACCATATTTTCAGAATCGTCATATCCTTCAGATAAAGGGTACAGAAAAGGCTACTGTTTTGAAGGGAAAGTCCCTGCAATCTAGAATCACAAACTAATTAAAGATGAATACATTTTACTCATCTCTTCCCACCTCCAGTTTTTAAGATGATTCCAAGGAACTTTCTCGCTTTCGTTCTTTCAACGACCTAACACAGATGAAGATATTGCGACCGGCATACGGGGGGCAATAACAACAAAAGTTCTCACTTAATTACTAATCATATTGCACCACTCATACCACTTCCACAACAGAAATTGCATAAAGCTGGGCACTGTGTAGGTGAAGATATAACTCATAAATGAATGCAACCTAAATTTTGCAAATCATTGGCAGATGGCCAAATTGTTTCTCTCTATCAAAAAATGCAATAAAATGACTTAAAGCAAGATGGATTGACGTATACCAGACATCCCAGCATTCAAGCAATTGGTGATTATATCAGCTGATCGTGATTTTGGGCCGAGAGTCCCCACTATCTTCGTCATTGCAGGAAAGAATGTCTGCCACATTCAAGACCACGTCAGATTAACATGAAAACTCTAATTATTCATTTCTATATACAGCTTGATAAAAACCCTCAGAATTGCAATAAGACTTCCACATAAACCAAGCTCACCACCATCAACTTTTCTCAAAGATTCCACTCAACCAGTCTAAATAATAGAAATTTGCAAAGATGAGATTGAATTATTACTAGTATATCATGTTGGCATCGCTATATAGACTGTGATTTCTTTGATGAACTGTATTTGATCCCTAATTGCATCCTCTGCAGATTTACAACTGGAGGAAATGGGAAAACCAGGCTACTCTAACTACTGAAGGAATGTCCAAGGTAAGTCATAAAAACTGATTGAAATCAAGATAAATCATTTTCCTTGATTGCTAATCATGCAAAAAACTAATTGTTAAAATATTTGCTACTTATTTTTTGTTAGTGTTCTTTGCCTTGTGTTCTGATTAAGCAAAGAGATCGGTGTTTTCAGTTAAATAGAGGTTCTGCAACATGATTACCAAAATAGTAGGTATTTTTTTCAAAAAAAGATTAGGTTTCAGTAACAGGATTCTAATGGTATTGTGTCTCCTTCAAGATAAACAAGCTGCATGGAGATTCTAATAGTTAACTTATAGTATAAGATAAGAGACTAGACAATGTTAGAGAAACTTGAGTCATTGGCAGAAATTCTGGTGTTATTTTGGATAGGTGGATAGATTACTTCCTTTCTAGAGTGAGCTTTAGGAGCACCAGGTGTAGGATATTTGAGCTGACAATCAGTAAAATTGGTTAGATAGACCAACCGACTTCCTTGCTTTTACTTCACGAATGAGATATGGTAGCACTCTGTCAATGCTCAATCTAAATCAAGTCCCCAATGCATGTTTTATCGGATGCTGCTTAGGATAATCCTCTCTTCAATGGCACTGGGATTCTAAAAGCAAATTTTCTATGTGAATGAGCATATCGAGGCTCGTTTTCCCATGACGTGATTGGTCACATCTATAGCTATCTTTTCCCTATCCATGCATTATGAATGCAAAAGCAAAACAAAACAAAACAAAACAAAAACAGGTCTGGCCTTTCTCGGACAATAAACTCTCAGAATTGTTGTTGTTTGTTTCTTAAACCAGGGAGGGTGCAATGTGCAACCTAACACCACAACATGCAAACCGCAGGTACATAAGGAAAGGAAAGTAAGAACGTGTTAAAGGCGATAGTCTGCCGCGGCACAACTCTTTAAATGGTAGGTGGTGGTAGGTGTAGAACCAAATCATCAAAAATACGGGGGCAGTAGTTCAAACAAATAGTTAGTGATGGACATGGAAGCCCGGTTCCCAGTTTCAAACATTCCGGAGAATCAACGCGACGACACCAGGGACCAAAACCAAAGCCAAGAAGATCAAGAAACACTACAAAAAAAAACACGGATTTTGCGACGGAATTTTTTCCGTCGCAAATTTGCGACGAAATTTGCGACGTAGCATATTTGCCGTCGCAAATTTGCGACGAAAAATTTCCGTCGCAAATTTGCGACGAGATTGTCAGGCCGTCGCAAATTTGCGAAATTTTTTCCGTCGCAAATTCCGTCGCAAATTTGCGACGGAAAATTTTGCCGTTACCCGTCGCCAAATTTCGTCGGACTTTGCGGCCGGGATTGTCGATCCGTCGCAAATTTGCGGCGAAAACACTAAATCCGTCGCAAATTCGTACTTTATCTACCTGTGCTGTCTCTCTCTCGCTCGCAAATTTGCTCTCTCTCTCTCTCTCTTGCTGTGTCTCGCTCTCTCTCTCTCTCTCTATCGCTTTTCTCCCGCTTTCATATATCTGAAATCAGCAAAATCCCGCCATGCGTATTAATCTCGGTGAAGTTTTTTGTACGGTAAGTGCAAAATTGCTAACTTCATAACTATTAAATCGTTGCATGATAATTTTCATTTTAATATATGTTTATGTTTAAATTTTTTTCGTATCTGCATCACGGTGTAATGACCGTGACCGGTGAGGGCTCCCTCCTTCGGATGAGAGAACGCCACGCCGCTTTTGCGACGGAACCGTTTTTCGTCGCAGTTGCGATGAATTTTTATCCGTCGCACTTTTGCGACGGATAATGTACGCAAAATTTGCGACGGAGATCGCTATTACCGCAACGGCACGGAACTTGCACCTTTTGTAATTTTGCGACGGAATTGAGCGGTCCGCCTGCATGGAAATTTGCGACGGAAACCGTTCACGCCGAATTTGTGACGGAGACCGGTTTTGGCGACGGAGACTTTTTCCGTCGCGAAATTTGCGACGGAACCGGATCCGTCGCAAAATGCGATGGCCGGTTCTCGCCAAATTTGCGACTGATATCCGTCGCCAAATTTGCGCGGAGTGAATTTCCGTCGCAAATTTGCGAATGAGGAGAACATATCTTCAAAAATTGGCAACGGAGCACAATTCAGCCTATCTTATTTTCCGTCGCCAAATTTAAGGCGGAATTTTCATTTATTAAATCGCAAATTTGTGACGGATGAATTCCGTTCCATCGTTCATTAAAAATTAATAAAAATATTGATTCTTATGTGATTAATCTTTTCTGGGTTTGTACCTAATTGAAGGTCTACTTAATCCAAGTGGACTTTGCAATTCTCATCAAATTGATCACTTTGTCCTACCAATATTTCAGTCAAATATTTAGGTAAGTCTTCTTTACATTGTAATTTTTTCTATTTTTGCAATTTCATATTAATTGTTGCGTGACTAAAAAAAATTATAATTTCAAAAATTTTATAGTTTTAATTAAGAACAATAGATATGATATTTTAAATATTTTACCATAGTTTTATATTTTAATCTGAGACACAATGCAAAGAGAAAGAGCTTGGATGTATAATAAGAACTTACCTGGACGTCGAGGATTAACAGATGAGTTTCGTCCTTGGGTTGGAACAATTTTAGACTTTGCTAGTAGTAAATATGAGTTTATGGATGGAAATAAGTTAAGGTGTCCATGCAAAAAGTGCGGTAATGGTAAATTTCTTGTGTGTGATCAAGTTAGAGAACACCTTACTAGATTTGGGTTTACTCGAACTATTATAATTGGACTTCCATGGTGAACCATTTATATCGATGAAGGATATGGAAGAAGTGACCAATTTTCAGTTAGGGGAAGAATGTGGCTATTATGAGCAATTGAACCCATACGAGAGGATGGTGATTGATGCAGCTAGTTATAATTTTGTCCCAGAATCAAATCATGCAAGTACTAGTTTTACTCCTACCGTGAACAAGCGAGTACTAGTCATGCTTCACAATTGGAAGATATAGGAGTAACGGGTTTTGAGGAAAATGTGGATAATGAAACTTTTCAATCTAATCAGTTCTGGGATGTGTTGAAAGCAGCAGATGAACCTCTATGGGCAGGTTGTGAGGACCACACTAAGTTATCGGTGACAGCCCGACTATTAAATATCAAAGGCGAGCATAATGTGTATGCGGATTGCTTCAACTCTTTTGTTGAAGTAATGCGGGAATCATTGCCTCGTGATAACAACATGCCAAGTGATTTTTATGATATGAAAAAACTAGTGGAAAACTTAGGGCTTCGGTTGTAAGAATTGATGTATGTAGTAGGGGTTGTATGCTATATTGAGAGATGATGAAAATGCAGAATCTTGCAAATTCTGTAGCCAACCTAGGTACAAGATTAACGGGGAGGCTGGGTCGTAATCAGGCGCGTAGACCATGCAAGCAAATGTTTTATCTGCCATTAATTCCCAGATTGCAAAGGCTTTATGCGTCTAAAGCCCCTACTGCTGAACACATGACTTGGCATGCAAATCATGAAACAGAAGAAGGTCTAATGTGTCATCCTTCAGATGCGGAGGCATGGCAACATTTTGATAGAACATACCCTGAGTTTGCAATGGAACCTCGGAACATCAGGTTAGGTTTATGTGCCGATGGATTTGCTCCATTTGGAAAAACAGGAAAAAGTTATTCATGCTGGCCAGTTATCTTAACGCCGTACAATCTTCCACCTGGTATGTGCATGAAGACACCTTATATGTTTTTGACATTGATCGTGGCGGGGGCCGCAAAAATCCGAAGAAGTTGATAGATATTTATATGCAACCATTGATTGAGGAGTTACAACGACTATGGGTTGAAGGTGTCCCGGCGTATAGCGTTTCTACCGATCAAATGTTTGTAATGAAGGCTGCTCTTCTTTGGACGATAAATGACTTTCCAGCTTATGGAATGTTATACGGATGGAGTACTGCTGGGATCTTAGGATGTCCGATATGTTTGGAGAGGTCAAAGTCATTTAGATTAAAACATGGAAAGAAGCCTTGCTATTTTGACTATCACAGACAATTTTGCCGCCAAGTCATCCTTTTAGAAGGAATAAGAAAGAGTTCATCAAGAATAGGACTGAAAAAACGCGTCCACCATTGAGGTTGACCGGCGATCAAATTTGGGGGGCGTGTGCGGGACTTTCCAACTGTTGTTGAGAACCCGCATGGCACGACTATTGCGTCACGGAAGTTCACATAAGTGGACAAAAGCGCAGTATATTTTGGGATTTACCATATTGGAAGGTGCATCTTATTCATCATAATCTTGGCGTCATGCACATAGAAAAGAATGTTTTCGATAATGTCATAAATACTGTGATGGATGTCATTTGGAAAAACAAAAGACAACTTGAACGCAAGAAAAGATATGACAGATATTTGTGATCGGCCAATACTAGCTGTGCATGCAAGCAGCGGGGACCAAAAAAAGCAGTTTATACATTGGATAAGGAGCGGAGGCGAGTTGTTTGTCAATGGTTGAAATCATGCGGTTTCACGATGGATATGCTTGAATCTCGGGAGATGTGTTGATTTGAATGAATGCAAGTTGACAGGTTTGAAGAGTCATGATTGTCACATTCTGATGGAAAGACTAATTCCAATAGCTTTGAAGGAAGTTCTACCGAACTTTGTGTGGGGCGCCATTACAGAATTAAGTAATTTCCTCCATGATATTTGCTCGACAGTGTTAAAAGCATCGCACATGGAGAAACTAGAGAGAGATATTCCAATTATTCTTTGCAACTTAGAAAGGATATTTCCTCCAGCGTTTTTGATTCGATGGAGCATCTGTTAGTTCACTTGCCTTATGAGGCCAAAGTTGCAAGTCCGTCAATTTCGATGGATGTATCCATTTGAGAGGTAATTTTTTTTTTAAATACAGTTGAAATTAGTGTATTATATAATCTGTTCCGATAAGCTTCTTTCTATTTCAACTAGATTCTTATATCATTTGAAGAAAAAAGTGAAGAATAAGGCACGTGTTGAAGCTTCAATTTGTAATGCATATATTGTGGAAGAAGTGACAACATTTGCATCATACTATTTTGAGCCGCACGTTCAGTGCAAGAGCCGGAGAGCAGGCAGAAATGATGAGGGCCCCGTTGATCCTAATTGCACGGCATTCTCTATTTTCAATTATCTGGGTCGACCATGCGGTGCATGTCGGTTTCGTTACTTATCAGGCGAAGAATTTCATGCAGCCCATACTTATATTTTACTGAACTGCCCAGAAGTTGAGCCATACTTCAAGTAAGTGTAAATTTGCAAATATATGTTTTGTGTGTCAAATATTTTCTAATAATGATATGGTTTTTAATATTAGGATTTTCCAAACTTCAATGGCTGGACTACAACCAAATGAGTTTGACCGTTTGTGTGATGAACAATTTGCAGCATGGTTCAAGACATATGTAAGTTGCCTATGGATCAAAACCAAGTTATTAAAATTATATCGTTATATATCATTTAGTAAAATATATATTATTGACTTTACATGTGTAACTCTAGGTTCACAGTAATTATGATGAATTTGGAGGCAAGGATTGCTATATTGTCTATCATGGGGTCCACAGTTACAAGTTCGAAGTTGGCCAGCATATTTCATAAATGGATATAATTTTCATACTCAAGAATACGGAATGGGAAAATCCACAATGAATAGCGGTGTGTCATTCGGTCATGCAATGGTGACAGTTGGAAAGATGATTTTTATGGCTTGTTGGATGAAATCATAGAGATAGAGTATCTGGACCATTAATGATGCGGGTTGTGTTATTTAAGTGCACGTGGTTCGATCCCATCAAAGGAATGAAGGTGCATCTGAAGTTCAATTTGATTGAAATAAATCACAAGAAAAGGTATATGAAGTATGAACCATTTGTCTTGGCACAACAAGCAATTCAAGTATGTTATGCATCATTTCCTAGTTTGAAAGCGTGACAAAAGCTGATTGGTGGGGCGTATGTAAAATCAAAGCACGGAGGAAAATCGGGAAACTTTGGAAGGATAGAGCCTACCAACAAGAGGAAGTGTGTAACACGGTTGAAATTGAGGAATATAACATACCAACTTTACGAGATCCGTGTGGAGCAATGATAGATGTGGATCCAACTGAAATTTGCGAATTAAATGATCAAGAATGTTCGAATCTGATTTTCAGACAGATGAAGAAGCGAGGGCGAGGGACGGCGAAGGCGAGGGGCGAAGGCGAAGGCGAAGGCGAAGATGAAAATGAAGGCGAAGATGAAGATTAAATTTTTTGGCACAACACAATACAGATGTGTAATTATTAATGCTACAAGTGCTATTTTTATGTTGTCATCATTATTGTTATTGTGCTTTTTTTTATTATTGTTATTATCGATTATTCTTTATATTTTAATTTATCGTCGAAAATTTTGTCCCTAAATGCCGACAAGTTAAATATTATTCACGTGCCGTAACATTTCCGATATTTCAATTTCCATTGCAAAATTTGAGAAGACAAAATTTTGGACTGAAAAAAAGACGTAGCAAATTTAGGACCCTAATTAATGAGACGCTAAAATTTTTGACAGAAAAATACGTCACAAATTTACAACGATAATTTAGTTTGTGCAAAATTGCGATGGACTACTTTAACCTGTCCGTCTAAATTTTGTTGGGGGAATATTTTACTGGTAAAAATTTACGCTGGACTCAGATTTGTCAATTGCAACTTTTAAAATTTTTAGCCGTCGAAACAATTATACATGATTGTCGCCAAATTTGTAGCCGGACTTTGCGTGTCCGTCGCAGATTTTAAACGGACATACAGATCCGTCGCAAATTTTGCGACCGAAAACATAGATCCGTCGCAAATTTTTGCGACGGAAATACCGAATCCGTCCGGAAATTTTGCGGCGAAATATAAACGTCCGTCGCAAATTTTGCGGCGTACAAACATAAATATCCGTCGCAAATTTGCGGCGGAACAAAACGTCCGTCGCCAAATTTGCGACGGACAAACGTTTCCGCCGGACAAAATTTGTAATTTTTTGCGACGGAAAATTTCCGTCGCAAATTTGCGACGGACAAAAAAATCGTCGCAATTATTTGCGACGGACCAAATCCGTCGCGGACAATTTGCGGCCGGAAATAGAAAACGTCCGTCGCCAATTTTACGGCGGACACTGTATCCGTCGCCAAATTTGCGAAGACCCCTTGACAGATTTGTTCTGCGTCCAAATTTTTTATAAAAATTTGCGGCGGACTTGTCTGCTGGTTAAATCGCCAAATATTTGTCGGTGACATGTTGCGACGGACCAAACGTAATCGTCGCAAATTCGCAACATTCAATATTTGCGGGAATTTAAACAAATCTTGAAATTTGCGGCCAGACCTGGGCGTCACGTCGCCAAATTCCGCGATTTTCAGCGGTTGTAATTCCGTCCAAATTTTTTTTATAAAAGTACTGCGGCGGACGTGCTTGATCGTCAGCAATTTACGGCCAATTTGTTTCCCGTCGCCGATTGCGGCGGAGGTATTGAGTACGTCGCAAATTTGCGACGGACATGAAAAGTCCATCACAAATTCGCGTTATCTTCTTTCTGGCTTCGGATCTGGTTTTGCGACCTCACCCGTCGCGATGCTTCGCCCGGCCGTCACTTCGCCGCCGCCGTCTCCCTCGCTCCGCCCCCGCCCGTCGCCCGTCGCCCCGCCCGCCTTCGCCCCGCCGCCCTCGCCGCCCGGCAGCCAGCCACCCCGCCCGCCCGCCCGCCGTGTCCATCGCCCGGCCGCCCCCGCCCCGCCCCACCCGCCCCGCCCCGCCCCATCGCCCCCGCCCCGTCGCCCCGCCCCGTCGCCCTCGCCCCGCCCCATCGCCCCGCCCTCGCCCCCGCCCGCCCTCCGCCCGCCCCGCCGCGCCGTCGTCACCAGCGTCAGCTACCCCGCCGCCCGCCCGTCGTCACCACCGCGCCGTCGCCACCACCGCCCGCCCGGCCGCCGTCCGCCACCCCGTCGTCACCACCGCCGGCCAAGCAAACGCGGCCGCGACCCATAAATCACCACCGCCCAGCCGCCGCCCCGCCGCCCGCCCGTCGTCACCATCGCTGCCGCCGCCCTCGCCGTCACCCACGCCCGTGCCGGGACCGCCACTGTCCAGAAGACAAGGTTTTGTTATCTTTAAACTAATTAGGTCTATTTTCTAATATGTATTTAGTATATTTAGGTAATTAGTCTGATTTGGTTCTGGATTATTTAGGATTACTTTTGATTGGCTAAATTACGGGTCGATTTGAGGGATTGCATATAACTTTGATCGATAGTCGACTGGTTAATTTGTTTATTACGTGGATGATTAAGCGTTAAATGACGATAGAATAATTGATTAAACGTTTTCGCAGAAAATACTTGAAAATTAAATAATTTTATAAAAAATTATGGAAAATTAAAAAAACGGTAAATACCGACAACATATATGAAATTTGACCGTAAAAGTTTTTTAAACTTTTTAACAAACTAAACTTTCATCATTTCACAAAATTGCAAAAATTAATAGTGCCAACCCATTTTTCAATGAAATTTACATTTTTTAACGTTCGGCGAAAAAATTATTAAAAATTTAAAATTTCCATAACATGATAACATGGCTTAACATAAATGTGATCACCCATTATGAGGGAAATTTTTTGGTGGTGAAGAAAAAGTTAAAAAATTTAAAATTTGAAAAAATGCACAGAATTGCCTAGAAAACATATGGCCATCAACTTGCGATTAAATTTAAATTTCTTTAGATGGCAAAAAGTTAGAATTTAAAAATTTCCAAAATTTCACTTGAATTGTTTATAATACCTGTGGCCACCCACTTTTAGTTATATTTAATTTTTATAACGTGCCTTAAAAAATTGTAAAAATAAAGAATGACTACAATTTAGAAAACTTTACCTAATAGTTTAGGCGACTTGTGGCCACCCAATTTTAGTATGGAATTTTTTTTTTTCACGAGAGAAAATTTATATTAAAATTAATAATATAAAAATTCTTAAAATTCTTAAAATTTCAAAACTTTACGGAATGTCTTAGAATATCGGTGGCTACCAACTTTTAGTGAAATTTTTTTACCTCAAAAAAAAAATTTAAGAATAACAATAATAATTTATTTCTTACAAAACTTTATAGAATGATTTAGAATATTTGTGGCCACCCACTTTCGGTGAAATATAAATTTTTTTATGCGTGGTAAAAAAAAATTAATGAAAATGCATGCGATTCATATAGTGATGTTTGATACTTGTGGCCACCCATATCGTTATCATACATTGATGTTTCATATGAAAATGAATGGGATTCATAGTATATTTATTTGTAGGAAATTACACGTCATAAGCACTTTCGACATTGGCTCATTTGAAGGAAACATTTTATCAGTCTTTTCATCAAAATGGTAAGTTTTCGTCATGTACATCATTATGTGTTTTATGTCGTGTCAATAGTTCTTTACATATTAAGTATAACCTTCCTACTTGTCGGTTTAAGCGTGGAGGATTTATGTCTAGAAGGCGAGGCTCGGCTCTTCCCTCGTCCTCGTCCCCGGCCCTTTCCTCTTCTCATGTGCGGCATTGAACCCTCAACTAGACATGGCCACGGGCGGTTTGACCGGAACCGAGCCCGTGCCCCGGTCAAACCGGGACATCTTCTCTTTTTTAAAAAAATTTTCTTCTCAATTTTTTTCTTATAAATACTCACACAATTCTCTCAATACTCACAAATTCTCTCAAATTCTCTCAAATTCTCTTCTCTCAAGTCTTAAATTTTCTCAATACTCGAAATTTCTCCAATTGCCAATTCTCTTAAATTCTTCCAATTCTCAATCCCGCAATTCTTTCTTAATTCTCCCAATTAATCCGCTCAATTCTCTCAATCCACTCGAAAAATGGCAAGTGGAAGTCGAGGTGCCATCCGCAAAGGTAAGAATATCTTGACGGAATCCCATCATTCTTTTGATCCTCGTGAATATGCAGATTTTCAAGATGATGAAATCAACATTTTTCGATATGGGGCGTCCCGACTCAAGAAAGTTTTAATCCTCCTGGAGAAATATCTACAACAAAGGAAGTGGAATGAGAATTTACATCGACATTTGGAATCATTTCACGAAAGCGGAAAGGTTTGATATTGGTGAAAAAAGGTATGATATAATTTGTAAATATTGTGGGAAAATATATAAATATACAGGTGGACAAGGATATGGAACATTTAAAGCGACATCTTAGAAGCAAACATCCAACGAAAGGGAATCGATGTCGAGTCAACAACAAATTTCCGGAATGCGTTAATCCTAACACTTCCCCTTTATTTCGTTTTAATGACAAAACTTATAGGGAAGAATTAGGCAAATTTATTTCCGTTGAGCATTTAGCATTTAATTTTGGAGAAAGATTTGGTTTTAATGAATTTGTACAAAATGCATGTGCTCCACAAGCAAAAGCGTGTTTCTAGAAATTCAGTTAAGCGATCAATTAAAGATCTTTACAAAAAAGGAAAAAAGATTTACAAAACTTTTTTATGCAATTTAATGGATGCGTGCATATAGGTAGTGACATTTGGGTGATCCTTGGCAAAGTCATTCTTACATGGGCATAACATGTCATTGGATAGATGATGAGTGGAGTATTCAAAAAGTCATTGCATTTAGAGTTTTCGATGATAATCATCGGCAAATAATATTTATAGATTAATTAGGCAAATTTTAGAAGAATATTATTTGCTTAACAAAATTTTTCAATTGGTTTTGATAATGCTGCAGCAAATACCGCTTCAATTGTCGAGTTAGAAAATATTTGTAAACCCTCTTTTGGCGGAAAATTTTTTCACGTTAGATGTGCTTGTCATGTTTTTAAATTTATGTGTACAAGATGGTTTGAAAACTCTCGATATTTTTCTTCAACCAATAAAAATGGCGATTCAATTTTATGGAAACATCCCCAAAAATGAGAGAATGGGGTAAATTTTGTAGAAAATGGCAGAAGGCCAAAAGATTTCAAAAGATGTTCCAACTCGTTGGAATTCTACTTTCACTTGCTTACTGAATCTTTAGCATATAAAGATTTATTATGTGCATTCATTTCTGATAATATACCTCAGATTAATTTATACCCACAAGAGTGGGATATTTGCCAAAAAATTTTAGATGTTTTAAAGGTTTTTAATGATGCAACTTATACTTTGTCCGGTGTTTATTATCCTACTACACATTTATTTTTAGTAGTAAAGTGTACTAATATTGTAGGAATTTTTGATGAATGTGAAAATGATGTTCAATTACAACATACTATATTTGCAATGAAAGCGAAGTGGTTACATTATTATAGGGAAATTCCATTATTTATTTAGTTGCTTGTGTTTTTGATCCGCGTTGCAAATTTGATGGCTTAAATGATTTTTGCGTGTGTATTATCAATGTCTACATTGTGATGAGATAAATGTTACAACTTTAGTATGTAATGTTAAAAGCGTAGTAATAGAATTATATAATGAATTTTATACTAAATATAATTTAGGTGATCTTTGGATCTTCTCAATCTATGGAGATACAAAATGGTACAGGTAAAATTAGTAGAGGGTACCAACTTTTTATTACATAGACAAAAAAAAAACAAAAGGGAGTAATAGGAAATATTTCTGAATTAGAGAGTTATTTAAGCGTTTCATTTGAGATTACTGAATGTGGTACAGATTTTTTAATTTTGGATTGGTGGAAGGGCACGCAAGCCGATACCCAATCCTTTCTCTTATTGCAAAACAGATTTTTTTCAACCCCTTGTTCCACGATTCTTGGTCGAACAAGCATTTAGTGCCGGAGGTAATATTTTGGATGAACATCGTTCAAGATTAGATCGAGAATCGGTGCAGATGCAAGCTTGTGTTGCTGATTGGACGAAGGCTCAATACCGGCAACAAGAGATAGATCGCAATACTGAATCGAATTCTTTAACGATGGAATACTACCGCTACCCAGTCTTTGGAGCAGGTAGTGGCGATTGAGGGTAAAAAGAACTATTGGAGTTGGCAAATATTTGGGAACCCTTGTTTTCTCATATCGGTGCGCCCACATGAGCTTAGGAAACCCAAATATAATCCGGCGACATGTGACCTCGATCCCACAATGCGGTGTGCATGGAATGTTTAGGTTTTGAGATCATTTTAGGGCATATATATTGTGCTCCTTTTTTTATAGATCGTTATTGAATTGTAATGTGTTTAATGATAATTTATTAAGTTCAAGTCATGTCTTTTTTATCCCCAAATTTAATTACAATTTATATTTAATTGTTTTTTTTTCTGTTTTTAATATTTGTATAAATGCAGATTCACGGATGCAACGTCAGGTTGTGAGAGAATTGAACAAAATAGTCGAGAAACTTCTGGATGGGAGAGTATCTTAATTCTGAAGTTGTTCCACAAGAAGTAAAAAGAAATGTGGTGGAATGAGTTCAAGGTATGTTGTACATATTTTATTTTCTCAGAAATTAAGTTTGGTGTAGTATATATTGATGGTCAAGAATGATGTAAAGGGACGAGAACAACTTTGTAGTTTTCGATATCTAAAGGATCGAGATATTTTCTCGACATGAACTTTACAAAATCTGTCTATATATGTTTGGTGCATAGTTATGGATATGTGATCATCATAATAATTTTCAATTTGTGTTTTATTTATTGCAGCGGAAGTTCACTTGGGACGACACGGAAGAGAATGAAGTGAGGCAATTTTTCGATAAAAATAAGTGATTTTATCACGAAATGTTATGAATAGGCGAAGAGCAAGCAAAAGCGAAAGCCGTCTTTTTACAGCTGACAATTGGGTGGCAATTAACACATTTTGGGCATCTGAAGCAGTCGGCAACTACGTGAGTGCGGAATAAGAAGAACCGATCTTCTAGTTCTAGTGATGGGTCAGCCACATATCTTTGGGGGCTCTATCAACATTGCGGACATCATAAACACTGGTAAGTCTGTTAAATGAGTTATAAGTTAATTTAATTCAGTTACTCAAGTTTACATTTTGTAGGCAAGTGAATTGGGGACGGAACCGACATTTGCAGCTACATTTGAACGCACATTCCAAAAGAAAGATAAGACATGGACTGGCGATCGAGCAAAAGCTGTTAAGGTATGTAAGGTTATACTTTGACTTATATGTAAACTATAATGCAAAACCGTTAATGCTTTCAATATTTATGGTATATATATATTAATGATTTTATTTTCATCTACATTGTTAATGTAGGAAAAATATGATGCTCTGTTAATTGGTGCAAGTGGTAGTGCTAGTGGTAGTGCTAGTGGTAGTGATGATTGTCCTGAGTCCCGGCCACCAGTTGATAATATGGCATTATGGATGGAGGCATCGGGTGGGCCGAAAAAAGGGAAAATATTTGGGCTGGCATCGTTGTCAAGGATGTACATGCGAATAATCCTGAAGTTCATCGACCCATTTGGGACATCGGCCGGCTGGGACTAGTAAAAGGAAGTCACGAGTGGGCAAAACAATTGAACCAAGAAGTGGATCGTCTGAATAATTTACTTTTTAAGAAGGATGAACAAATATATAACTTGGAAGAACAGGTGAGAGCGATTATGGAACACCTTAACATCCAACGCAATGCCGGGCCTCCTGTACCTCCAGCCAATCAATAGGTGATGACCAACACATTGATGCGAGAATGCTGATCTTGATGATGATGGTGATGATGATGATGATTTTCTCCGGTCTCCCTAGTTAAAATTTTGGGTAAGCTTGCTTCATAATCTTGGTTTTTCATAATTTCACTCATATTCATATGTAAGAACATTTATGTTAGATCCTGAAACGTATTTTTTGTTATATTCGGACTGATTTTTGTATCGACATTTCCTCGGTCTTGTGAAAGTGACTATTTTTGGTGTCTGTCCCGGTACCAAAGCCGCCTCTTCTTGTATGGTTTTTTTTTGCATCTTCTATGGTTGTCCTGTCTTTTAGTTCATGTTTTGAATGTATTGTACTATTGGATATAAAATAGCATCATGTCGGACTTTATAACTTTCGTTTATGTTATTTATTTCAATTATATGTCATTGTGGCTGATTTGTCGAATTTATGGTTTGTTCGTTTGTCTGTTTCAATTATATGTCATTGTCTCTTTTGATTGATATGAACAATAATTTGTGGTCGAAATAATGTAAAAATAACGGCGAATATTTTAAGCCAAAATTTTCTATTATTAAAGTTTTTGCTAATTTTTGAAATTCGTGACGAATTTTTCGACGAAATTGCGACAAATTTTCCGATGATTTTGCGACCAATTTTGTACAGAAATAAATTAGCGACGGATCGCGGTCCGCCGCCAATTTGCGACGGATTTTTGCGACGGACCTACGCTACGTCCGTCGCAATTTTGCGACGGACGGCGTCCGTCGCAAAATTTGCGACGGACGCGCGCGTCCGTCGCAAATTTTGCGACGGACATTCGCCGTCGGCGCAAAATTTGCGACGGACCTTTTTCGCCGTCCGTCGCAAACATTTGCGACGGACGCCCGCGTCCGTCGCAAATTTTGCGACGGACCTTCTCGAGTCCGTCGCCAAAATTTGCGATTTTTTTCAAGGTCCGTCGCAAAATTGCGACGATTTTTTTCCGACGCAAAATTTCCGTCGCAAATTTGGCGACGGAATATTTGCCACGAATTTTATGGACGGATTGTATTCGTGGCTAATTCCGTTGGCGACGGATTGTACGACGAAATTGCAACCAGTTGTATATGTGGCTAATTTTATGACGACTTATCCGACGTAATTTTTGCGGATTTGATTTGCGGCAATTTTTTTCCGTCGCCAAATTTTGCGACGCCGATTAGCGACGAATTTTTCCGTCGCCAAATTCGACGGCGACGGATTTTTCCCGAATTTCGTCAAGAATTTCACGTAAAACAAGTTTTTGTAGTGAAACAGATCCACCCGGTAGCAATACGCATGCGATGAGAAATTTTAATTGAGAAAACAGATCCGCCATGAGTAAAACACCCGTGAGCTGCTTTGGCCCTGTTTATTTCCCTTAGCGGGCCGCGAGAAGCGGAAGGGCGGGACTTGCGGCGCAAGCGTCATCAAGCAGCAAGGGAGGGAAATCTGGAGGAACCCTAACGGCGTTGCATAGCTAGAGAATGAGAGAGAGACCGACCTCGGCGGCGGGCGACGGTAGCGGCGGCAACTGGCGCAGCGGCGACGAGCGAAAGATCAGAGGCGATGATCCACGGAAGGGCGCAGGCGGGCGAGGCGAGAGCAGATGGCGATGGCAATGGCGATTGGCGGCGAGAGTCCGGGAGATGGGCGGCCCAGTGTTAATGGGTCGGCTTGACCCTACCCAATCCTAATGAAACCCCAAATTTTGGGGCCATATTCAAAGAAGATTAAGGCCCGACCCCAAAATACCCCAAATTTTAGGGCCGGACCGGGTTAGCGCGGGTCGGGCCGGGCCGGCCCGGGTTTTATTGACACCCCTAGTACTTTGTTGTAGTCGTCAAGGGTGCAAGATCGAAAAGGAGTCGGCTAAGTCAATACCGGGAAAAAGATGAGGTTGTCCAGCAATGGTTAGAGTATAATTGTTTATATTTCCGTATTTAAATTATTCTTTCTTTTTTATATTGAAGAAAATTCACTTTAGTGGATTTAGGATTGGAGCATTTAATTAGTTAGGGTTTAATTTAGGATTAGAAGATTTAATTGTATCTTGCTTGCAATTGTGGAAAGAGCAGTGGGCCTCCTTTGATTTTGCCTTCGAATTTGAGCTTGCAAAATGAAATATAGAAGTAAAAAAAAAACAATAGAAAAAACGAAACATAGAAGTGAAAAGTTGAAATCTATTCAAGAAATTTTCCAGTTTCTTCATAATAAATTTGTGGCTGACGTTAGACTGTTACACGGTCTTCGTCATGCTAGCCGCTCCCCTATTTATGTAGAAGTGCGAGCCAAAACATTGACGGGCATGTATTTTAATTGTCACCGATTAAACTAATTAAATCAAAAAAATCAATGAAGGCTGGACAACTAATCATAAATTTATATCGAGTAATCTATTTAGAAGTTCCTTTTCTTGATTAATTAATCGCATGCTCTGATTATATAAGATTGATAGCTAAACTGATTTATAAGGCAAAAGAACGGCAGGTTGGGGACATAAATAAATTATTCTAGAATAAATTAAAGGTGCAGAATGTCCTAGAGATCTGGAGTTTCTTCTTATCCACAAACTTAGAGGTACAAAAAGTTGGGGAGACAACTGACTATGATACGAAGACAATTAGATAAAAAAAATATTATTAAAGGAAAGTAATCGGGCTCTAACCTGCGGGAAAATTCAGGATTTGAGGGTAAAATTGTCCAATCAGTCCAAAGACTATTGTAATGATAACAATTCGATCATAAATTTTTCAATTTTGTCAATTCAATTCTAAACTTTTGCACGAAATTTTCAATATAGTCCTTTCAATTAATTTTTCGTCAAAAATTACCGATGTGGTGATTCAGTCATCTCCGGTCATACTATGTGACACACCGTCACGTTAGCTATTTCTAATAAAAATTGGCTGAAAAGACCACATTGAAATATTGTGTAAATATTTAGACTAAATTGGCAAAATTGAAAAGTTTAGAAAATAATTACTATCTTTACAATAGCTTTAGGAATGATGATATAATTTTTCCAGAATTTGAAATGAATAAACAAAATATGAAAAGGACAAAATTCTTTTCCACGACTAGTACCTCAACCTAACAGAGAAGTTCAGAAATCAAAAGAAGTCCACCACTAACAGAAAACAAGCGAAAAAAAAGCATTTTAGGCAAAAAAAAAAAAACCATAGTAATCAGTGGAAGAATTGTTGGTTTCAAAAAGATTGAAAAATATCCTAACTTGATTTTGATGGTTCTTTCTTGGTCCACCCAAAAGCCACGAGAAAATCTTTTTCCTTGTGCTGTACAAGCACGAGGCTGAACCCCCGAAGTTACAAAGAGTGTAAATAACAGCAACAGGCAATGTCAACCAAAAAAAGGGTAGTCCTGCCACATGCTAGATATGTTATTGCAAAACAAACAGCATGCTGTACTTGTTCTGTGCTCTGCAAAGTATGAAAAGAGTACTTGGAACTTATGATATATTGGCATGGCATTGCAAATATATAGTAATATCTCTCAGCATTGCAGGGGTACAATTAAATAAGAGTTGAGAAAGAAGAAAAAGAATTCAGTAATATCCTTCAGAACAAATCTTGTATGAAGAAACAGGAAAAGAAAACACATAAATCACCTTGTTGGTGGCAATGGAAGATGGAGGTGATGCAACAGCTACAGACCACTCCACTTTTAACACATCGAAGGTGACTGTATATAAATGTCCTAAAGAAATTTGTCAAAGACATAGTCAGTGAGCAAGAAGAGAAAATAATTTGACATTCAGGAACACTAGCGAGAACTTCAATCTTAAGTCTCTTTCTCCAATCCGTTATTTAACCAAGCTGATGCATGCTTGATGAATAGAGAGATATATTTGAAAGTTTCCCAGTGCCACACTTCTTGAGCATTGTCGTAAGTTGTTACTCAGTAGAACTAAAAGACAAAAACCAATTTCATAGAATGTAACTAACATGTACAAACAAATATAAGAGAAAAATGACGCTTCAAGTCACAAAAGGGGTGCTTCTCAAGTTCTCTCATCCTCCAGTTAATACGTTGAGAAGCAATGTGGAGTTAAAAGAGTAATTTTTAATTGTTTGGGCCTAATCAGAATGGTTATAGTCTAGCTGTGCCAAACATATTAACTATTAAATGACTCAGCTAGTGTAGTTTATGAAGTTTAAGAGTATTAGCATAGAGAAAAAGGTTTCTCTAACCAGTGATGCATAATTTTTGTCCTTCTCCCACTCCCAGATATATAACATTCTGTTGCACACAGAACTCCACAGCAACCAGCTCTTGGTGATGGATGGAAGCCTTGAATCTTAAGAGACTGAACATACCGTTTCAAAGTCTAATGAATACAAGTCATTCAATGTTCTGGATTTTGACGATCCTCCAAAGATAAGAAGATTTTTATCTTCCTAAAGAGTAGCAACATGATTGGATCTTGTAGATGGTCCCGAACCCCCTGCATTTGTGTGAAATCTGGATCATAACAAGAATGTGATGAACAGACGAACAGGAAAAAGAAATCCACCTACGTGCAATGTAAAGGAAGCCATGTAATTGATTACAGATCGAACGTATGTAGATTGTTTAACTTTCTTCTTTTAGCATCTTCACCCCCGAAGAGGATTAAAACAGATTTTGCCCTGACGACAAAATGACCGCTACGAGAAACCTCCAATGAAAATTGACTTTATGAAAAAAAAAAAAAAAATTCAGCGTCATGGGCCTTCAATACTATATCTGAGGCCCTTTTGACAGATCAGAAAAAAAAGGACAGAATAGACTATAAGGTCAGGTAAGTTACACAAGTAACTATTTCCTTACGCAATATGTACACAATTACTATACTAATCAAGGCAACATAGTTTTGAAAACCACTTGTGTATTGCTGGTACGATAGTGTTGAACACCCTACCGGAAAAATATGAATTTGTGCAAATAAGATGCCATGCAAACAAAAGGGTATGTGATGCACTTTTTAAGTAACACTAAAAAAAGTTTGCACTAGCTAATTAAGATTTCTCATCATGTCATGTCATCTATACTCAGATGGGAGCTCTTACCGAGGAGAACGCAAGCGAGTGACAAGCTTTAATTCCAGGATATATTTGAGAACAAATGGAAACAAGCAAGTGCAATGAACATGAGTACATGCATTCAGCTGTTGCTGAGGTGATCAATCAAATCACCAACATCATCATCCTCATCAAAGCGTGCAGAATTTAATCAAAGTGTCGAACACCCTGTAGCTTCCATCAGAGACCAGCACTCCGTTTCAGTGTTGAACACCCACACTGTGGAGGACCGGTGCGTAAAATTCAGCACCAAGTGGAAAAAGGAAAAAGCAATACGAGCGTGATAAGCGAAAGAAAGACCGTACCTGACAATCCATCAGTCCCAGGTTCAGTTTTCCCTCCAATTAGTACCACCTTTTTCTCCCAAGAAACCTAGAAAACGGTAAACAAATTTAAAATTTCATTAGCTCCACAGCTTCCAGGCATATCGTAGCGAAACATTATCAAATGGTAATCCTATCTTATTGCTGTGTTTTAGACTTCCGGCGGAGCCAGAAGCTGCTGAATTTTTTTACTTGCTAGTACTTTTTCCTTGCCATTGTTGAATTCTCAGTTTGCATGCTTTTTCATGCCCATTTCAACATACAGCGGAAAATTTCTACTCAGACATGCTAACAGAGATTCTTCCCTTATAGAACTGTTTCTTGGATATAGTCCAATCATCACTTTAATGAACTTGCTTGGTTTTCCAATTTTCAATCAATAACCCCTTGGGGAAAAAGCCAAGAAATGTCCTGCACCTGTCTCCCATTAATTGTGTAGTAGTTCAAGTAATAAACTATATTGGAGAGGGTTCAATTCTGAAAGATCCTTCTATTACCAGAAAGGTTTTTCTCTTTGCAAATCTTATTTGTAAGCTTCCGGATAAAGTAAATAAAGGCAATTCTTACATGACATAAATTAATCAAATTGAACTGATTCAGATTACAAAATGCAAAATAGAAGCGCCAATACAATAAGTGAAAAGGAGGACTGATAGCAGGCAGTACGAGAGCAACTCATACCAGAGGGTGACCTCGACATGCAGGAGTTTTTAAAGGAAGATTGCTTGGCGACAGGTAAAGTTTTGAAGAAGCCGTAGTCCACGAACATCTGTCAAAATTAAGTACCTGAACGGGGAAAAGAGAAGCTCTATTATTCCCTGTAATAATTAGTAGATGACAAAGTTGCATAAATTATATTGTTATCATCATCCGATGGAGACATAATCCAAAGTCAACATGCAATGTTCAAGGAATAATCTTATACCTGAACATCATCCAGCAGGCCATTTCCAGATTCACCACCTACCACTATCATCTTGTTCTCAATTACTGTCGCCGTGTGCCGCTTGTCAACAAAAAAAAAGGGAACATATAAATGGATGTTAGCTCCAGTGTTTGCACATAGTCAACAAAGTGCACCATAAAGCTAAGGTGATCGTACATTGAAGCAAGGCATTAGCTTCTCCCCGGCTACTGATAAAACCATCTAATTCTCAGAGCTTTGAGATGTATAGCTACTAATCTCAGGGGCAGAGGAAGGACTCTGCAGATCATTTTCATCGGAACGATCACTAGCAGGCTCAGCACCTTCATTCTGCAAACTTTCCTACGAATTCATATCTAAAATCAAGCTGAAATCCTCACATTTTGATTGTTTACGCCTTTTATTCGCCTCGTAGGACTTCTAGTACCCTGCACCAAGTCCGAAAGCTGCACCTTGTTGACCCTGTAACTGACAGATGCAACAACTAATTTCTACTTGAATTTCCTCTAGTCTACCCTCCATATATATGTGTGTGTGTGTTCTCCGCAACCTAACAGTATAGTCTCTCTTCCAAACTTTTTACCACACACACCCAAAGATAACCTTGTCGCACCAGATCAGCAGTATAGCTCAGACCTTCTACTTCCTAATGTATTCACAAATAAATGAAGATAATCAAACCCACCGACATTAGCAAATAACTCAAAATCTTTTCACAGCGAACTACCGTAGAATTTTCTACAGTAAGCAACAACATTAAACTGCTAAAACAAAATCGAAACAGCAACGCGCAACCACCACAAAAGTTCGAGAAATGGAAGGAAGGAAACAAAGGAAGGAAGGAAGGAAAAAAGAAAATGAAAAAGACAAAGAAAATGAAAAAATTATTAAAATTGTCACGTCAACATCGATTGAAAGGCCAATGCCGACTGGCTAAAATTGGCTAGATGGATTAAATTGACACAAATGCAAAAAGTTTATGACTGAATTAGTAAAAAAAGGTTTATGACTGAATTGACACAATTGTAATATGTTTAAGACTTTTTTGATAATTTTCCCCTATTGTCTTCATTCGCTAAGAAAGTTAATTTCATCTCCATGGTGTTTTTAATGAATATGTAACTTAATTGATTAATGCAAAAATCTGAACTATCAAAAGAGTGGTGTTGAGATAAATATATCTCCACACATGTTGTGCTGTCATATAGTGACAGTATAAGAGATGCTTTATTTGTTTAGAATTTGTAAAAGGAAATATCAGACTAACTTGACAAATGTTGCCGAACATTCCCATTCAACATGAATTCGTAAAATAGCGCCATGTTTTCAAAATTTTCGCAATATTCAATAAGTGAAACCGGATTTCTATGATGAACATCACGAATTGTGCCTGCACGTCAAGGTATAAGAGCTTGCTATGAGTAGAACACCCAAAAAAATCCAAAACATGACACATTGATTTTAGTGGCACTATTGTTTCAAACCTCTGCATGAAACTCCTTGGAGCCTTGCTTTGATTATCGAGATAACATTTTTACCTTGACTTGAGTGCCATTGTCGAGGCCGCCAAAGTAAACTTTCCCAAATCCTCCCTCTCAATCACTGTTGTAAAGTCATCAGTAATTCTTATAACCTTAGTGGACGTAAAAGGTCGATTTTTTGACAACCTTAATGTCCCATTAGATCCTCCAGTAGAGTTGGTAGACATAGTAATCGTAAAATCTGGAGAAATGAAAAGGAAATTATATAAGCTCGATAGGGTTGAGCGGATCATGATTTTCAGTTTTACATCATATGCCTTCCCTGCAAATAGAACCTTCTTAAAGAAGTATGTAATGACTTAATTAGGAGACCATCATGTATTTAATCAAATACATGACTTACTAAGCACCAATGAGAAATTATAAACCAGCGAGAGAGCTCCTTAAATTTCTTAATCAAGTAAGTCTGCTTATCGATAAGAAGACAACAAAGAGGCAATCTTAATTGTAACTTGGTAATTTGTAAGTCCTAAGTACTAGCACTAATCAATTACCAAGGACGATTATGCATGAAAGTGCATAATTAAATGCTTATGCACGGAAGTGGTAGTAGTCATGCCACGGGCGGTTTTGGCGAATCTGGCCGGGTCAAACCCCGAACCGGCCCATTGACCGGGCCACGGTTCGGAATCGGAACAGTTCATGGCCTATAGGCCGGTTCGGTTCAATAATTTTGGAACTAACTTTGAAACGGCGGTTCGAACCGGTTCAAAAAAAAAAAAAAACTTCTGTACATTACATTGATCTCTCTACATCACGTGCTTTGCATCTTCTTCTTCTCCTTCTCCTTCTCCTTCTTCTTCTTCTCCTTCGCCCTTGTCTTCCTAGATCTGTCCTCGCCCGCCATCGCCCCGCCCATAGCGCGGACTACCGACACCCGCCCCCCTCCTCCTTCCCCTCGCTACCTGCGCCTCCCCCCTTTTCTCCTCCGCCCACCCCTCGTCTCCCCAAATCGACCCTTGCCACCACCACCGCCACCGCCGCCACCCATGGCTTACGTTGCCCGGCACCCGACGCCCCCTCCTCCCCTCCTCCCCACCTCGGAGGAGGACCCCCGCTCCTCGTCCCGTCTGGTCCCCCTCCTGGCTCCCTCTTCCCCTCACCTTAGCCCCATCTCTCGCTTCATCTCCACCGCCTTGAACCCCGCCTCCGCCCACCGTGGCCAAGGCTGCGAAGCCCAAGCGAAGACCTATGGAGGACCCGGGCCTGCAATTTTTATTTTATAATTTATTTTATTAATTTTAAATTACGAACTAGAACGGCGGAACCGGCGGAACGAGCGGCCCGAAATCGGAACCGCCCCTTGCGGTTAAGGTTCCGGTTCATATCGCCACGAATGAAAACCATGGTTTGAACCGTGGCCATGACTAGTGGTAAGGGCTTTGGGCTTGTGAGCGATTGATCCCAAGTTCAAGTCCCTCTGCCCTCCACCTTATAATACCCTTGACTTGCATGGAGGTTAGTACGTGGGTTTGGCTAGTTTTCCTCAATTAGTGCACGATTGGTCGGACCCTTTGTAGTGCGACCGGTGTGGAAGTCTGGATCATCAAAAAAAAAGTGCTTATGCACAAAAGTGACGCAATTGGATTTATGGTACATATATTTTTATTTGATTATTCCAATTAAAAGTTTTTAAAATATTATTGCAAATTGAGTGTGTTATTTTATACCTAATACCTACGTTAGATGCAATTTGGGAAGGCCTACTTAATTGTAATTTGGGTTACTTACTTTTATAAAGACTAATCTTTTCCAAAACATTTTTTTCCTTATTTCAAGAGTTTAAGTAGATAGTAAGAATCAAATTTTTTTCCCCCTTCTGAAATTTTTCTTTTGTTCGGACCTTTCTGAAAATAAAAAAGTGGGTTTTCATAACTTTTTTTTCTCACAAATATTAATAAACATACTAAACTTTCAGGCCAGTTGGGGCCATTCGAGATCCGCTGTGTCAAGCCCGAATTTTAGGCCCGGCCTGAATAGAAAACAAAAAAAAGCCCAAAGACTGGGTTGACCATTTCGGGCTTTTGAATTCGGATCGAGCTGGTCCGAATTTTTGGTCATCCGTTAGTAGCTTAGGCGCGAATAAGAACTATTCTAATTTTCCTATTTTTATATATTTTTTATCCCGGGAACAATTTTGGAACAGCCATTTGGTAAATTAATTTCATTTTTCTATTTCAGGACAAATTTTTTAGCCCAGAAATAGGTTTGGAACAAAAAATAAAAAGTTAAAACTTTACACTTCATTCGCCCGCCATCACCCACCTACTCGCCATCTGTTGCTGCTTGCCCATTGCCTTTCGTCATTTGCCCATCATTCTTGCTTCGTCGTTGCTTGCTGGCCGCCTTTGTCCCGTCCGCCTCTGTTGGCCTCCAAGAACAGAAATTTAAGATCTATTCTAGGAATATAAGTTTTGTGTCATTATCAAATGCTGTTTTTTGCTTAGAAACTCGCTTGGGGAATAAAAATAGATTTTTCTATTTCTAGCCGGAAATAGGGCCGTGCTCAAGTTCAGGCAACCCAAATTTCACCTAGTTAAGAGAGGGACAAAGCCATCATGAATTCTTAAACTTTTTTTCACCTGTGCAATATCCCTAGACTTTCTTTTAGTACAATCATATCCTTGAATTATATGTTTGTTTGTTCATATTAATCCTTTAGTCAAACATTCGGATCGTTGACTTGGTCGCCCACGTCAGTGCCACGTAAATACTCTTTTTCTGTCCAACATTGACATGGAAAAAAAAACAAGTATATACCAACATGCTTGAAAAGAAAAATTTTAGAAATCACAAACCTAGAGAGAGAGAAGGGGGAGGGGAAGCTCGGCCTTGGTATAGGCAAGGTTACGATCCTTGCCGCCGTGTGCCAGGCACCTTTCGTTCATCTCAAGGACTTTGGCTTTCCCCCAAAAAAGTGGCAAATGGCCAAAACTTTGGCTTTTCCACAAAAGTTACAATTGGGACACAATAATTCGAGACTATCGTTCATCTCAAGGACTTGAAAGGGGCATTAGAAGTGGGAGCCCCTCGCTGCGAGCTCTCCCTCCCTCCCTCCCTCCTTCTTGTGTGTTTGTATATGCTCAGGGATAGCTGCTTCTCGAGAATAGAAGATGAAGATGGTGTTGAATATAGGGAAGAAGCCCTAGAATGTCGAGTAGAAGAAGAGAAGCTTAATATACAAAAATGGTAGCAGCAATTTAGTCGCCTGAGCTCAACATGGGTCCGACCACCCTCTCCGGTGGCTGGACGAATGCCCACCACTCTATGCTTACAATTTTGGTCGACCATATTGAATTGCACCTTAGGGCTTGGTGTAGCTAATGCTTAATTGTATTCTATCTTGCTTGATATTCCATCATCATCATCATATTTAGTTTTAGAAAGTGAGCATTCATTAGCTTAGGGCGACTCCATGTTTAACTTTAGACATAGCTCATGGGGTCCTATTCTCGGGCTTAACAATAATGCCATGTTATATTTTTTCCCACTATGGTTATAGTTTTATTTATTGCTCTTTATTTATGTTAATATTGTCGTATTTTATTTGGGTATTTCTTTGATTGATTTTTCGTGGAATTGAAAATCTTTGCATGACCACCGGCATAGGTGGCAGGGGAGCTCGAGCTCGAACAAGCTGAAGCCGTGGGGAAGGCGGACCTGGAGGTGAGGCTGGCGGGGATATCGAGCAGCGAGATGAGGCAACGCCCAAGTCCGCAAGCGGGCGCATACGCATTGCTGCGGCCGGCCGCCGCACCCCATAGTTGAAGAACGGCAGCGGGAGCTCGGTATTTTCATTTACTCGCAAGTCAAACTTTGACCGGCGGAGAAGACCGTAATAAAGGGTTTACGAGAAAGACAAAAATCCCACAGCTCAGCACAGCTCAGCACAGTCATTATTGACTTACTATTATTACCTCCAACAAGAGTCCAAAACTTTGACGAGGGGCCAAATTGACCGATGAACCTTTGAAAATGAGAAAATGTCAAAAGATAAATCCATGTTACATCGTTCTTGTATTTTCTTATAACAACATCCTCGTGTTGATATTTTCGGTAAGGATAATTGATTTGCGAAATAAGAAATCAACTCCCAGCTCGATCTTTTATACTCAAATTTGCTTTTGGGGTGATTGTGTTATGTTTATTCTATGATTCTCACGGCGTGAATCTATGGAAACTGGTCTTATTTAGACACGCGTGGCTATAATATAATTATTTCTATTGTTATTGTGGATATGGTTGACACGGCAACAATAGATAAATGAAAATTGGCGATATATGCTCTAAGAAGGGTAAATCAGGTGACGTGTCGGATAAATAGTTGCAATATTCTAAGAGATCCTAATTGACCCGGCTATACTCTTGATTCATGTTAATTAAAATCAAAACACGGGAAATCTAAGGAAAGGGATTTGATGTGCCGCAAAAGGACCCAAAGATAGGAGAAGGCTGACAAGTCCATGAGGGTAGTCGACACTAAGGACGAAAACAACAACGAATGGGCAAAATTATCAAGTGCACCATGGGCCTAACGCGTGTGATTTGTCAAACTTTATGGCCATGCGAGACTCACATGGTCTAACGGAAATGTTATATTTCGTCAGTCCGTCCATGATGCGTGTATTCAAGGGACACCATTTATTCTAATAAGATGTGTGTCTAAAAGACACCTTTTGAAGAGGTGTGAGGAGATTTTCTTAATGGAATAACTTCTTGAAAGATGAACGATTGACACAAGAGAAAATTCATAACTCTCTCTCTCTCGATGCATTAGGATTCCATATCTACTTTGAGAAGACAATCGGCATTAACCCCTGTGGAACAAGAATACTTTTTGTGATTGTATTCAGACCAATGTGTAGTAGATTCGTTCATCGTTTGATGGTGATTTAACATACGATCCTGGAAATTTTATTTGGAGTGCATCAAATAGATTAGTCGATTCTCTCAACACTCGTTTCCAACATTGGTATCGAGCCTCGATTATGATCTCTGCCTTGTTTTCCCGTTGATTTTTTCCTTGCTATTTGATATGGAGATCATGATGATGAACTTCATATTGTTTGCATGTTCATTGCTCGGAATTGCAAAAATGATCGACGAACATGAATTGAAATGAAGAACGGGTTTGAACGTTACGGGCGACCCGTTTTGTTCGGATGATTTTCGAAAATTTTTTTATGGAAAAAATAATTTTTATTATATAAAATTGAAGAACTCGTCGAGACGAGCAGAACGGTGGGTCGAGCGCCGCTGGAAGACGCTGGATGCGCCCACACGCGCGGCCAGAAGTCGCGGCGCATGGGAGCCACGCGCCCAAGGCGCTAGCCACGCCAACAAGATGAATGGCACGCACGCGTCGACCAAACGGCGCGTGTTGACGTCATCGATGATATCAGCAAAACTATCGGTAACGACACGTTGACATCATTGATAAAGTCATCTCGGGCCGATCACCTCCGGCGATCGGCAACCTGACCCAACCGGCAACCGACCCGACCAATTGGAGACTCGGCCCGTCGCGATGACCAGACCCGATGACCCAACTAGGAATCGACCGACTCGTGGACTGGTCAGCGGTCGAACCAGTTGGACCGATCAATGGTCGAACCGGTTGGACTGGTCGGACCGGCTCAGAAGCCCGTATAGGGCAGTAGCGTGTGCCACACGGCGCTGCGACTTAGGGGCGGCGTGTAGGCGCATGGGTGGTCCAATCGGGTTGTGGTTGGTACCGTGGTATTTGTATTTAAGTTCTCTACATTGTGGTATAGTTATTTTATATGTTTGAAGCTTTTAAATATATGAAAATGCATACGAAACCCTAAATACGTGTATTTTTGGGATACTATTTCATTTTACTTGTATTTCCTATGTTTTGGGAAATCTGAGAAGCTAACTTACATGTAAATAACCACATAAATATTATGTAGAGCATGATTCATTGATGGCATGTCTATATGGTTTGGCGTGTTTGCATTTTCCTATTTTTGAGCGTATTAAAACAATGGGCGGAGATTCTTACGTTATGAATTCCGCTATTGATTATATTTGTTGCATGAATGTTCTATTTATTGATTTACATCATGCCATGCTATATGATTGCTAGAAAGGATATGATCATTGTTTTAGATATTTTTTTTGAATTATCTAGTCTAATCGGGGTTCGTGAGGTTGGTAGAATTAGAAGAAATTTTCACCTAGAACTTAAAATTTGCACAAATTAAACAAGTTAATGATAGTAGAACAATCGTACACTAAAGCTGATTAGAAACATCGTGAACTTTCGTTTTGGTATCTTTTTGTTGAATTATCATTAATTTAGTTTATTTTTGTTGCAAATTAAAATATGTGTGTTTATGAGGAAAATGTGCTAGTATTGATTTTACGTTTATTATATCAATGTGTAGAAGATAGTGATTATGGCTTCGGCATCCAAGACCATTGTGGGTGACCTCAATAAGGGTGAGAAGTTGAGCGGTGACAATTATGACATTTGGCAACGAAAAGTTCAATGTATCTTTGAGGAGCAAGAGGTTTTGAAAACCCTCAACCACACTATAGATGAACCTAAGCATGAAACTTCCACTCAACACAAAAGAGATCAAGAAACTTTTCAAGCTTGGAAAAGAAAAATAGCATTGCTCGCATCACGTTGCTGAGCTATATGCAAGATGATCTCATATGTGAGTTTGAAAGTTATGACAAAGCTCAAGCAATGTGGGTTGCCTTGAAAGATAAGTTTGGGGGTATGTTTGCCACTAAATTGAGGAGACTCACCATCAAATTTGACATATATTGAAAGCGCTCAAATCTATCAATGAAGTAGCATCTTAGGAGATGTCAAACATGATACGTGAGCTAAAATTGGTAGGTCATACCTTAACTAATGAATAGCAAGTTTAAGCTATTATAAGGTCTCTTCTTGACAGCTGGGAACATATGAAAATCAATATGATGCATAATGAGAATATCATCACTTTTGATGATATTGCGCGTCATTTGGAATTAAAAGATGAGCACCTAAAGGTTGCAAAATCCTCTATCCATGCTTATGTTGCTAAATCAGGTTCGGGCAAAGTTTCGGGCTTTAAGTGCAAGAGGAACCAAAAATTCAACAACAAAGGAAAAGAGACTGATTATGCACCCAAGAGAGTCAAAACTTTTCGACGCAAGAAGCGTGGCGCCAAGAAAGACAAAGCCAAGATGACGTGCTACAATTATGGCAAATTGGACCACTTAAACAAGTAAATGCACTGAGCCAAAAAAGGTACCACATTACTTCATCACTTTGAGTAATGCTTTTGTTTCTAGCACCGTAATACTTGCTGAATCTCATCCAATGTGAACTGTAGACTCAAGAGCAACAGCCCATGTAGCTAGAGACAAAGAGTATTTGTGGAGTATCGTCGAATACAGCCTGAAAGAATATAGATATATGTTGAAAATAACTCAAGAGTTGAAGTGAAGAGTATCGGCACATGTAAATTAACCTTTTCGTGGTGGTCAAAACCTATTCCTACATGATGTCCTCTATGCTCCAGATATTCGATGAAACTTGGTCTCTGTAGTTGTTTTTCTTAGCTTAGGTTATGTTTTTAATTTTCATGGTGATTATGTTGACATTTTATTTGGAACAGTTTATTATAGTTCTGGTTATGTATTGAATAGTTTTATGGTGTTAGACATTGACAATGATGTATACAAAGTTAATGTTGATGGTTGTTTTTCTTTAATTGCATATTCTAGTAATGTGGAGATTGATGCAAGCACTTGGCATGCTAGACTGGGTTACATTAGATTACAAAGAATGAAACGATTAGCAAGAGAAGGCCTTTTGGGGTCACTCGCTAATATTGAACTATCCATATGTGAACATTGTTTAGTGGGAAAAACAACTATAAAACCATTTGGTAAAGGAACCAAAGCTGAACTTCCATTGCAACTTATACATTTTGACATCTATGGTCCTTTAAATGTGAAGGCGAGGCATGGAGCCTCATATTTCATCACTTTTATAAATGACTGCATATTTCGGTTATGTTTTTCTGAACTCCCATAAGTTCGAAACATTGGATTGCTTTAGGCGGTTTATAGCTTTGGTAGAGAATCAGTTGAACAAAATAATAAAGGCATTGAGAACCGATCATGGACGTGAGTATCTATCTGAGCAATTCAAGGCTCTTTGTGATGAAAAGGGAATTGTAAGACAATTGACTATTCCTAGTACTCCACAACAAAATGGGGTTGCAGAAAAAAAGGAATAGAATCCTTTTGGAAGTGGTTAGGTCTATGGTGGCGCAAGAAAATCTCCCTATCTCATATTGGGGAGATGCTTTATTGATTGCCGCCTATATACTTAATCGTGTGCCCTCTAAGTCAGTTACTTTCATCCCCTATGAATTGTGAACCGGTAGGAAACCAGACTTAATCTACGATCTGGGGATGTGCAGCATATGTTCACGATTCTTCCCATAAATATAGCAAATTAGGCCCTAAAGGAAAGAAGTGTGTCTTTATTAGATATTCGAACACTCCAAAGGGTATGTGTTCATAGGTAAACATGCTAATGGAAGTGTGACTGAAATGGAGTTACGAGATGTCATGTTCTTGGAGAACGATTTTTCTAGTAGAGGTGAGATCGATAAGGACTTTCAATTACATGAGATGGAAGATCTCGATAACACACTCACTAATGTTATTGAGGGAAATACAGATTTACCTTAACATATAAGACCTAGTGAGAGTGTAGCATCACCGGCAAACTAAATTCTCAAAAAGTTCAGTTGCGTAAAAGTAATCATAAAAGTATTCCTCATCGTCGATTTGAGATTAAAAGAGAAGCATTTATAATTGCTTCACAAGACGATGCAAAGCCTAAAATAGTTCAAGAGGCTCTCTCATCTCTTGACAAGGAAGAATGGAGAAAAGCTTTGGAAAACGAAATTGAGTTTACGAGGACAAACCACGTCTGGGACTTGGTTGATCTACCACCGATCGCAAGGCTATTGGAAATAAATGAGTTTTTAAGATTAAGCGAAAAAGGCAGATGGATCCATTGAAAAGTATAAAACTCGCCTTGTGGCAAAAAGGCTATACTCAACAAGAAGGTATAGACTATGAGGAAACTTTTTCACCAGTTGTAAGGTTTGCCTCCATACGCCTTATCCTAGTCATTGTTGCATATTTGGACCTAGAATTATATCAAATGAATGTAAAGACAGCATTTCTCAATGAAGAACTAGATGAAGAAATGTATATGAAACAACCAATAGGTTTCATTGTCGAAGGTCAAGAGTGTAAAGTTTGCAAACTTCATCGCTCAATTTATGGCCTTAAGCAATCGTCTAGACAGTGGTATTTTCGTTTTCATCAAGCTATAACTTCTTTTGGGTTCATGATGATCGAAGAGGATCACTGTGTGTATATCAAACGGTCCGAGGATAAATTTATGATTTTATCTCTTTATGTGGACAACATTCTGTTGGCTGGAAATGACAAGGGTTTAGTTATAACCATAAAAGAATGGTTGTCTTCTAATTTTGAAATGAAGAATATGGGAGAAGCTGCATACATATTAGGAGTTAAGATTGAAAGAGATCGATCAAAAGAAACTCCTTGCTATGTCACAAGAGTCTTATATAATGAAGATTTTTGAATGCTTTAATATGCAGCACTATAATCCCATTGATACCCCCTGTCATGCAAGGCTAAAAGCCTGAATACTAAAATGTGTCCTAAGATTCTAGAAGAAAAGAAAGAAATGATAATTGTTCCTTACGCTAGTGTTGTCGAAAGTTTGATATATGCTATGATGTGTACTTTCGACCCGACATATGTCATGATGTAGGGTTAGTGAGCCGATATCAATCAAATCCGATCCAAAGACACTAGAAAGCGATTAAGAGGATCTTGAGATACTTGAAAGGCACTATGGACTTTTGACTTTGCTATCAAGGGAGTGATCTATGCTTATTATGATACTTTGATGCTGATTGGGAGTAGACCTAGATGAGCGTAAATCGATGTCTAGATATGTGTTCTTGCTTAATGATAGGGCAATTTCTTGGAATTGCAAAAAAAACCTTGACCAAAACCTGTTGAATAGGGAAGTGGAGCACTCTCGCTCTTTCTCTACTTTGAGGCTCCAAGAGGAATCCTTCTTCAGACAGAAGTCTCGGATCCGTTGGCTTAAGGAAGGAGACCAGAACACGAAATTCTTCCACCACTTCGTCAACAAAAGGCGCCTCCACAACCGCATTCTCTCGGTGTTGACAGAGGAGGGTTGCTTCTTCATGACCCATTAGAGGTCAAAAATCACATTGTTAGCCACTATCAGGAGCTACTTAATGGCCCTTCTGCTTCCGTACAGGCCTCTGTCTCGGATATCAGTTTCTACATTGGAAGAGCTCTCGACGAGGACCAGAGAAACAAATTGATTCAACCGGTTACAGATGGTGAAATCAGGTCTACCCTTTTCTCACTTGCGAAGGGTAAAGCTCCTGGGCCTGATGGATATAGTGTTGATTTTTCCAGAACAACTTGGGAGATCACTGGGCCGTTCGTCCTTGTTGCGGTCAGGAACTTCTTTGATTCTGGATGTATGCTCAAAGAGCTAAACAACACTATTCTAACACTTGTTCCGAAATCTCTTAATGCCTCTGCCATGTCTGATTTTCGACCCATTGCATGTTGTAACACTCTTTACAAATGCATATCCAAAATCTTGGCTAGAAGGGTAGCTCTTATTTTGCCTTCTCTGATTGGCCCTGCCCAAACAGCTTTTATTAAGGGGCGCAGAATTAGCGACAATATTATGATTGCCCAGGAGTTGTTTGCGAACTTCCACCACAACACTTATCTCCCTAAGTGTTCCATTAAGGTCGACTTTCAAAAGGCCTACGATACCGTTGATTGGAACTTTATTGAGAAGGTCTTAATGGCCTTCAAATTCCCGGAATCCTTCATCAAATTGGTTATGGCTTGTGTCTCGACGGCCAAGTTCTCAGTATCAATTAATGGGGAATTGCATGGATTTTTCGGTAGCTCCCGAGGTATACGGCAAGGAGATCCATTATCGCCGTACCTTTTTATACTCGTAATGGAAGTTTTCTCCGGTATTCTCAATTTCAAAACTGATAGTCGGGACTTCCATTGGTATTGGCGTTGTAAAAAGACCCGCCTATCACACTTATTCTTTGCCAATGACGTGCTCTTGTTCTCAGAAGCCCACCTGGGTTCAGTGAAATTAATCAAAGATTCGCTTCTTTTGTTCACTGATTGGTCTGGACCGAAACCAAATCCTAGCAAAAGCAATGTTTTCCTCTCAGGGGGAAACCCGGCCTTATGCGTCCAAATTCTCCACTGTTTGGGATTCCAGCAAGGTACTCTTCCTTTCCGTTATTTGGGCGTACCTATTATATCTTCTAGATTACGCAAAGAGGACTGCAAATATCTGGTTGATTCTATAACCGCTCGTGCCCGGTCTTGGACTCAGAGGTTTCTTTCATTTGCTGGACGCCTCCAACTGATCAAGTCGGTGTTGTACTCTATGCAAGTTTATTGGGCCTCCATTTTCTATATACCAAAATCTGTCTTATATAGAATTGAGACTATTCTACGTCAATTCCTTTGGAAAGGGCCTGATCTAGGAGCAGGTGGAGCTAGAGTGGCGTGGAATACAGTGTGCCTCCCCAAAGAGGAAGGTGGCCTTGGGCTGCGGTGTCTTGTTGAATACAATAGAGCCTTGACTCTCAAGCACATATGGCTCCTCTTTTCTGACAAGGAGTCCATGTGGTGTAAATGGATTCATTCAACTTTTTTAAAAAAGACAAACTTTTGGGTTGTTTCCAAACCCACTTTTTGTTCATGGACGTGGAAAAAAATCCACGGACATGAGAGCTGCTGCCCACACTCTTTTTCGATGGAGAATTGGGAACGGGTCTTCCATTTCTTTTCTGGTTTGATTTGTGGCATTACAGAGGCCCGATCTTCCAGCTTTTCAGCAATGTGGACATCTATCATTCAAGGATCCCAAGAGACATCACGGTAAAGAGTTTCTTTGAATGTTCCTGGCAACCTTCGACTACTCTGGACACTATATTGGGCTGGATGGATGAACAACCACCTCTTATGGATAATCAACTAGATGCACTAACCTGGACTCCTCACCCCTCAGGAGCTTTCTCGGTTGCACGTGCTTGGGACCACTTTAGAAGGAGAGGTCTTTCAGTTCCTTGGCATTCTTTTGTGTGGGATCGGAATATTGCTCCTCGCCATGCTTTTCTCCTTTGGCTCACCTCTCTTAATCGGCTACCCACCCAGGTGTTTCTCTTACAAAACCGTAGGATTGCTGATGCTACATGTGCTTTTTGTGGCCTAGTTCCGGATTCTATTAATCATCTTTTCTTTGAGTGCTCCTCGACCAGTAGACTGGCCTCCTTCTAGGCTACTAAATGTAGCCTTCCCTGGCGTAACAGACCTTGGTTAGAGCACATTAGGTGGGCTATGCAAGCATGTGGGGGTTCATCTTTTGCCCATAGAGTATCCAGGTTCTCCTTTGGTGCACTTTGCCATATTATTTGGACTGAAAGGAATAATGCCATATTCAGGAACAAGACCATCTTTATCCCGGTATGCGCAAACACCTCCTCAAAGTGGTCAAGGACAAAGCTATATCTTTTGGGATAGTTGATGATACTCATAGGAATCGTATCTTTCAAAGAAAGTGGGGCCTTCCTACTTCTATTTTTCACGCGACTTCGGCCTCCTATTGGCGTTTTGGCTAATTGTGGAGGGTTGTTTCTTGGTCTCTTTCGGTTGTTGCTGATCCCTGTCCAGCCTTCATCAGTTTGGCCATGCGGATTGTCTTGTGCTGCCTAGTTCGGCTTAAGGGCCTCACCTTCTAACCCATTTGGTTTGCTTTTTGCATCGATGTTTTTTGATATAGGCATCGCTCTTCGCTCTTACGCATCTGCTCAAGACATGGTTATCTTTTTTTTGGTTTCCTTGTTTTCGGTTAGTTGTTCTTGTATTAGCTGGTTTGGTCCGTTTTGTATATAGCCCCTGCTGGACCCTCTTGACCTTGTCTGGACATCGCTGTGTCCTAATATGGTCAGGAGTAGGTTTGAGCTTAGGTTGTACTTGGTGTCTTGATTAGTTATACAAACTCTTACCTTTACCAAAAAAAAAAAAAAGACATGCATAACTTTATCTACAATGGAGGCAGAATTTATTGCATGTTCTGTTAAAGTGCAAGAAGCAGTATGGCTAAAACGTTTCTTGAAAAAATTTAGCCATTGTCACCGATGTCCCAAGACCAAAGTGATGATGATATTGTGATAATCAAGCAGCCATTGCCTATGTGAAAGATCCCAAGTACCATAGTAAGACAAAGCATATTGACATAAAGAATAACTTCATCAGAGATATAATAGCGCAGAAAGAAGTAGTCCTACAATATATTTTAACTAACAGGATGGTTGCTGATCCATTTACGAAGGCTGTTCCAAGAGATGTGTTTTGACCCATAAGATGTCGCTAGGATTACATATATGATTATGATATGTAATATTGTTGAGGATCGCTGGATTATGTGTGTATATGTATTGTGCTTATTTGTTAATGAATTGATGTTTTATCAATTAGTACAATGTTATGAGACTAACACAAGCACACATATTGTTGAAATGTATGTTGTCACGCCCGCACTTTACGGTGCGCCACATCCCTCGCAGAGGTCGATTCTTGTGCGACGTCCCAGGACGCGTCACCGACCCAAACCCAACACAGAGAATTAAAGCACATGCGGAAGCAATTAAAACCACCCGTACATAGATAAACGTATAACCCAGGGTATCCACTGAAATTAATACTTGTACTAATACTGGAAATCTTCTACAATATCCAAATACAACCCAAATACCAGAAATCAAAAATGATTCAAGGCCACTACGACTAGCTGGGGCTCTTCCCAAAAATATGTCGATACGTCGGCCGTCCTCAAGGTCGGGGATCTGAAAAGTCGGTTTTACAACAACCGTGAGAATAAATCTCAGCGAGTAATTCCCTAAACCTAAACTAGGCTAACATGCACCTCCCGACAAGCACTAAAACAGACATAAACACACATAACTAACTCAGGCCTCGGCCTAAATCTAATCCCACTAGACCCCGCAGTTAGGCGTCAAATCAACAAAAGTAACTACACGACATAATTTAATCACAGACATACACGCCGCATTTCTATGTCACAACGCATGTTATGCATATGCTAGTGCTCGCACTCATGCTCATGCCTCATCAATGCATTGTCACACACTTGCACACTAGCACTCAGCCATTTCTCAATTTCTCCTCCGACCCGCGTTAAACGCATCAGGTCTAACCCGCGTAAAACGATCAGGTCTATCACTTCAGATCGATCTCAGCCCGTGCAGCAAACGATCAGGCTCATGACACATTACCCGCGTAAAACGATCAGGTTGGTCATCTTCCGGTAAACTGGCATCGCCCCGCCAGAACACGCCTCGGGACGGGTTCACTACCCCGCGTAACACGATCGGGGTTTATTGTGATCACACATTCACAAACCTCAATTTTATCTGAACCCCGCGTAAAACGCATCAGGGCATTTTAGGTGATCACAATTCACATGTCACTCGGGCACACTTATAAATGCAAATGCCGTGCCAATGCGTGAGATGTGCACCCATGGCCATAAAGTTCACACTTGGGCATCCACATGCGCGAATTACGAGGTAACACACTCAATTTGTGCCGCGCATATTCAATTCCACAAATTCACATGCCCAAGTCGACAATCAATTTAAGTCACCCATAGCATCAAATTAGCACACCATCCATGTACAAATTCACATAACCAGGTCAACAAGCATTCGACATTCGAGGCCCACCAAACTAATCCATTTCTAGTCCCGCTTAGATACGCGACAGACACCATCAAATTAACCACACTCGAGGCTCAATTAGCGGTCAATTACGCCAATCGACCAATCCCAAGAATTGCACAATTAAACCTCAAAATAATCGCGCTTTGCCCAAATCAAATCCAATCCAATCCAATCGCGGCCAATCACTAAACCACAAATTCTAGGCCAATAAGTGTCATCAAATTGCTACATTAAACTTACCAAACGTCCATCTAATCAACCACCAAACATAGTCACCACCCGATATATTAATTTCACCCACCAAATCCACCATTATGTCCAAATCCCGACACCCATACTTTTGCCACATCACAGCACTATCGGGTCACTAAACCTCGACTAAATAGTCATTCTTAATCAACGAAAACACCACAAAATCAGTCCTTAATTATCACCATAATTTAACCCCTAATTTACCCTAATTAACCCCTAAACTTGTCTAAAATGCAAATAATCCTAATTAGGGTTTAGGGTTGTACTCACCGGTGTCCTACGCTTTAAAAATGAGCCGGGGATGAACCCATGACGGGCGGGCGGGCGGCTGGGGAGAGAATCGGGGAGAGAAAGGGGTTTGGGCTGGGGAGAGCAAGAGGCTGAGGGGAACAAAGGTTTCACGGAAGTGAACAAGGGGAAGCCGAACCACGGGGGAGAACCAGACGAGGAAGAAGAAGAGAAGAAGAAGAAGGAAAAAAAAAAAAAGGAAAAAGAAAAGAGAAAAGAAGAGCAGAGAGGGAGCAGTGGGAGGTCCGGGCAGAGGGGGGGGATGGACGCACAAGGAGGGGAGGGGAATCTGAGGGGAGAGAGAGAGAGAGAGAGAGAGAGAGAGAGAGAGAGAGAGAGAGAGAGAAATTTTTAAAATAAAATTAAACTAATTCAAATATTAAACGACACCGAGAGTCCAAATTAAACCTAAAATTGCCCACAAATCCCGAAAGTGAGCCCTTTAACTAAAAAAAGGGACAAAGGTCAAATTAACTAAACTAAATTTTTCGAGGGAGGTCTACTAGTCTAAATTTGTACTCGGTCAAAATTCACTTTCTCACTTTTTCCCGATAACCTCGACTGGGGCTGCAATAATATCGACACTGGTCCAATTTATTTAAATCCCGAAACTCCGGAAATTGACTGCCAAGTTTGGGGTATAAATAACGACCAAATTCGATCGAAAAGCGATTCTAGCGAAATCTCTAGTTTAAAATAAAAACCGAGAGGATCGGTTCTCGGCGTAGATTCTACCATAAGCACACCGACAAATCACGCGTTTTATAAACCCCAAAAATAGGTCAAAATCTGGAATGTTACATATGTCACCAGGCAATGATTGGCTCACTCACACGAGTAATCACCCTCAAACACTATAGTAAGCGAGTTGAGATGAGACAATATGTACTATAATCTTTGGAAGATCAGTTTAGTACCTAAAACGATTTAATGTCGCCTTGATCGGAATCAAGATGAGGTATGTTATTCGTATGTGATAAGACCGAACATGACATTCCCACAATCATGTATGCCTGAAGGTAGTCGGGATGTAGTACTAAATTGGATTTGTGGAAAGCGAAGCTGATATAGCACTTGGCTAAACATGAGTACATGAGAAGCATGTGACTATGTTTAGGCTAAGATTAAATATAGTGGATATGATTACTAAATAACATACGCTCTTATAGAAAAAGAAATCCACTATAGCATGTAATTCATACTATATGTGCTTTATTTGACCAATAAGGGAGATGAGTACAATTATCCCCATTTATTCATCCTATGAGTCCTTAAGGTAATTTATAATTTACCTTACTTTGTGCCCTATGTTACTTCTGACTATGTTCTCAAAATAGAAGATTAATGTTACTACTTTAGCATGTTACCGGCGGTCATGAATAAATATGACTTTATGGGACGTGTCTAGAAAAGCAGTTGTTTGAAATGGAGAGAGACATGAGTGCGAAGGAAAACTATTGTTGTTTTACATCTATCACATGTGTTTACTGGTTGATTAATTATTTCGCCTTCAATGGATTTGGAAATAATTGTAAATACCTGGTGTTTTTGAGAAAAGTTAAGTATAGCCTTTAAGGGATAGGTATACTTGGACTAATGTAACAAAATATGTCTAGGGCACTGTGAGATATCAATTGTTTATTTATTTTTTTTGGGTTGTAGCCATTATGTTGTCCCTAACAGGTGCATAATTAGAGCTCCCAAATACAGGTGTACTCACCGGTCGCATGGCTTTCTTTGCCAAGATGAATTATTTCTAAGGTAGATGAATATTGAATGCCTTATGTTCTTAATAGAGCATCATCAAGCCTATCATGTGCGAGTGAGATATATTATATTTCGTCGGTCCGCCCATAATGTGTGTATTCAAGAGACACCAGTTGCTCTAATAAGAGGTGTGTTTGAAAGACACCTTTTGAAGAGGTGCGAGGAGATTTTCTTAATGGAAGTTAAGATAACTTTTTCGGAAAATGAATGATCGTCACAAGAAAAAATTCAAAACTTTCTCTTTTTGACGCATTAGGATTCCATATCTATTTTGAGAAGATAATCAGCATTAACACTGTGGAACAAAAATACTCTTCTTGTGATTGTATTTGGACCAACGATAGTAGATTCATTCATCGTTTGATGGTGATTTAATGTACGATCCTGGAAATTTTGTTTGGAGTGCATCAAACAGGTTAGTCGATTCTCCCGACACTTGCTTCCAACAGGATAATTTACATTGGACCAACTACACTAGGTGCGCTTGATAGCTTCTTCCCAAATGGATCCTGAAACTCTGCGCGAATATGGCATGAGCTTGCTCGGATGTCACGGCCTCTCCAGATACTCTTCGATTTAGAGCACATATTGTCTTGATGAAATTGAAATTAACTAGCTAAAGAACAAAAAAAACAAAGAAAAAATATTTTGTCGAAGTTTTCTTTTTTGCGGACGCTGCTATGGGAAAAGAATTGCCACGCTATCTTTTTTTTTTCCTTTTTTATGTTTCCATATTATATTTTATATTCTTTCCTTTTTTCTCCGGTAAAAGAATTGCCATTTCTTCTTCATTTACTTTTAGATAAGCATTGCCAATTCTACAAATCAAGTATAATATCTCTTAATTAAGGGAGAGAAAACCAAAACAACTTTGTGATATCTATTGTCTAATGTTTTTTTTATCATTAACATCTTTGGGTTTGTTTGAAATGATGTCCGCTTTTAACTTTTTTTTTTTTTTTTTTCAAATTTTACGCCTCGCGCAATTGAATTTTATTTAACTCAGAACAAAATTTTTAAAACATACAATGCAATGTAAATTAGCATAAAATTCTTCTTCTAAACTTTTTAAAGGAAAGGGCATAATTGTCAGTTCTTTATAATACTTGAATAGCCTTTTGTTTCTTGTGAAACTTACTTACATTCTCAGGCTTTAATTAGATGTAGTCCACTTATGTTTCTATCTCCAACTTGATTTGTATCTGTTATGATTGGAAGTCTTTGGCCTGTATAGGTGTGGAGGTGTGATTTTTCGTACATCGAGCTTGAACGCCTTTTTGTGATACATCATCTATCAAAAGGGCTGATTATGCCATTTTCTGTTTATGACAACCTCAAATTGTTACAGATCTTTTTAAACTAGAACAAAAGAAGTACCTGTCTTTTGCACGATCTTCTTCGGTGGTTGCAATTCTCTATTCTGTTTTCCTAGCACCAAGGCTACATTTTCCAGTTCAGCTATTGTGTCATTTCCAAATTCCACTAATTGGAATTTATTAAATAACTGAATTTTATGAAATGTGCTCAATAATAAATTCTCACCCAGAACTGATCATTTCTGGGAATGATAACCATTAGGAAAGGCTAATAGGGGAATTAAATTCGCGCGACTAAAGAAAATTTGACCGTGAATGGACTTGATCATTAAAATGGAAGTGATATTTTGAGCCATTGTTGGCCAATCCAAGGATAGTTAGGGGTCAGATTCGCCACTTTGTCCTAGTAGTGGATCACGAGTAATTCTGTTGGACCATAAAACGACTTGACGAATGATTCTGAAATTATACCGAACAATCGTACCCTTCTAATCAAGTGATTGATCTTCGCGATTTTAATGACAACCGAGGTCGTTACGTACCGAACGGACTTGCACGTGATTTCGATTCAGTATCAGTCATGAGTCAATTCTGCAATTTCCCAGCAAACCGCCCGTTAGCTCGAGAAACGCTCGAGTTGCGTTTAACAGAATTTAATTATTGAATTTTTGCCCAAATTGGATACTGAAAAATTAGAAAGTCACGACAGAACGTTAGGACGACGTTGCAGGGGACACGTGTGAATTTTTGGTGCGCTCAAATTCTTGGAAAAATTCGATTTTCGACGAAATGGAGAAAGTGACGATTTTGCCCTTAAGGATTTATAAAAGGTTAGTTTTGGGCAAGGGGCATTTTGGTCATTTTTTGCTTTAGATATTTTTGGGTCAAAGTTCCTATTTAAGTCTAGATAAGACTCTCTCCTCATTCCTCTCTTCCCTTGCCATGAGTTCCCCCCCCCCCCCCTTGAGACTCTCTCTCTCTCCTCTCTCTCATTCCCCATTCAGTTCTCTCCCTCCCCGTGAAATTTTCCCCACCGTGAACTTCTTCCTCTTCCACCGTGAAGCCACGCCGCGCCGCTTCGCCTTGCCACCACCACCCGGACTGCCCTCTAGCACCGCCTGGCTGCCGTACCAGCCCCAAACCGCCACCACCAGCCACTGTTTCTCTCTATTTTCCTCTCTTTCTCTCAAGTGGCCGTGAGCCACAATCAAAGGGTTGGACCGCCGCCGCAAGCCGATTGCCATTGCTGAGCTTCACCGCCATCCCTGCCGTGTCCGATTTAGTGCCACCGCTTTCACTCCGGCCCGCAATAGTCTAGAACGCGGGTAAGTCGCGCTCTAAACCCAATTTGGGACTTCGGGTATTGATGGACGATTTTAGGTTAAATCTATATAAAGTTAGGTGCAGAATTGTATAAATTGGTAGTGGAAATTTTATGATGGACCTTGAAATTTAATTAG